>JAWRVF010002162.1:0-17069 GCA_036785485.1 Physcomitrellopsis africana
TTGGTTATCCATTTGTGTTTCATGTCAATCACAATGCTCTAAAATATATGATCAATAAATCTCAATTGAGTGGATGCATTGCTTGATGGATGCTACTACTTCAAGAATTTAATTTTATTATTAATATTTGACAAAAGAAAGAAACATGCCAATGCAGACCATTTATCTTATTTGACCAATATATTGAAAAATGAACCTATCAATGATGCACTTTCTGATGCAAAATTATTTGCTGTAGATGTAATTTCATCAGAATATAGTGAATTGATTCAATATTTGACATTCCAAACATTTCCACTTACTTTTAGCGAGAAACTTAAGTGGTGTCTGATTTTAAAAAGTGTTCCATATACCATGATAGGTGACGCTTTGTATAAATAAGAGAAGGATGGAATATTATGTCATTGTATATTTCAAAGTGAAATACATATTATATTAGATGGGTGTCACCTAGATAATTATGGTGGATATTTTGCTAGTGATAGTACTACTTGAATAGCTTTAATAGTTGGATATTGGTGGCCAACAATGTTTTTAGATACACATCAATATGTCCAATGTTGTGATCTTTATCATCATTGTTGTGGTAGAAAGAATTTGCCTCAAAAAAGCATTGGACTCTTGGCTACCACTAAATACTCAACCGAGATCCAAAATAACAAAATCTTCAAATTTATATAAAATTCTTTCTTTTAGGATTATTACACCCAATACATAAGTCTTATTTCACAAAATACTCTAAACCCTCATTTACTCGTAAGAGAGGTGATTTTTTTTAAACTTAAATAATTTATAACTCTTAATCTAATTGTTCAAATTTACTCAAAATTTACATAAAGTATTGATAAGCTCTTAAAAACTAATACAACAAATTTTAACTGTCGATTCTATATTAATCTTTAGATATTGTAAAAACCCAAATAATAGCTTCAAACCCTTATTTATAAACACTTATGTACTAAATTCTTTATATCTCACAAATTAAGTGTCCAAATGCTATGAAACATTTATATATAGCTTTTTAATATAAAGATTTACCTTCTTTGAAAGTTTTAGATAAAAATTTGCCTAGAAACTCAAGATATGGCAAAACCCATCACTATCAACAAAATGGCCTACTTACTATCTTGGAATTCAATCTACTATCTTTGATTTCTAATATCTCCTTCTTTAAAACTCTAAATATAGTAAATCTTCTATATCAAGTGTAGAGCTTGAAATTACCTCTCTAGCCGCACCTTTTGATCTCTAAAAGCTTTCATATAATTCCTCAAATCCTTAAAAGAGTGACAATAGGTACTATTTGTACACTTTAACTTCAAGTGCCTACTTCTTCCTCATAAAAATTCCAAATCTTTCAATTTATACACCAAAATTTTAGTCTAAAAAATAAGCTTTTTAATCCATAGTCTCTAATTTTTGAATGGCTTCTCTAAAATTGCCAAAATCCTTCTTCTCCTTGCAGGTAGTCTCTTCAAAGCCTATTGGGCATGACCATTAACCAATAGGAATGAAGAACTTCATCCCTTATCTTCATTCATCCTCACTTTATCTTCATCCTTCTAAATAGGCCTTTTAGTAGTTTAATTCTTTTTCTTGGACTCCAATTGCCTCTCAAGGCTTCATACTAAATATTTAGGTCCTATATAATTTAAATACTATAACCAAGCTAAGTAAAAATCTAAAATAAAGTTTCTTATACCAATTCTATTTAATTTATTTTTCTAACCATTCTAATACATATTAGAACCTATGAGCATATTATATATTTTAATTGATTTTTATATATTATAAGCAATTTTAATATGACAGTATATTAATAGACCTATTGGTACTTTTGCCATACTATTGGTATTAATTTTGGCACAAGCACCATTTGAAAAATGGGATATTGATTTTGTAGGACCAATCGCACCAGCCTCACAAAGTAAACAAAAAAGATATATTTTAGTAGCAATCAATTATGTAACAAAATGGGCTGAGGCGATGGCAACAAAAACTGATAATGCCAATACAGTTGCCACATTTTTATATGAGAATATTATTACTTGCTTTAGATAGCCCAAAAAATTGGTTAGTGATCAAAGAGCTCTTTTTATTAATGCTACGATTGCAATCTTAATCGATAAATATGAGATTAAACATCAAAAAATAACCCCATATCATCCTCAGGCCAATGGATAGACTGAAAAGACCAATAAGATTCTGTGTAAAGTTTTAACTTTGACTGTATCTAGTATGGGAATGGATTGGGATACAAAATTGTTTGTAGCTTTGTAGACGTATTGTACTATGTATAAAATTACTATCAATTCCACACCATTCTAATTGGTGTATAGATAAAAGGCAATATTACCAATTGAATTGGAAGTTTAGAGTTTACAAATTGCGTTGGATGAACAAGTTAGTGACAAGAAATCCCTTCAACATCGATTAGTACAATTAAAAAAATTTGATGAAGTTCAGATTCCAGCTTTCTTGATTATGGAAGCTATACAACATTGCTATAAGAATTATTATGATAGTAAATTATGTTCCAAATCTTTTTTGTGGAATGATCTAGTTCTCCTTTATGATAGCCGATTTCACAATTTTTTGGGAAAATTTCACGTCCATTGGCATAGGTTGTATTGTGTAGTGGAAGCCTTTCCTAATAATTTAGTTCAATTGGAAGATTTTATAGGTGCTTAATTTATCACATGAATCAATGAAAATCAATTATGATTTTATTGTATGTAAACTTGGAATATATTTCAAAAATGGAAGAGAAGAGGGCATACCTGTTAATGATAGATCATCTATATTATAGATACATAATGGTTAGAAAAGACAGCTGATGGTTAGTTTTGAGTACTAATGCTGTATAGTCAAGAAAATTAGATGTGAGGTTACGGTACACTGGATTAGAGATTGTTGATTCAAACCCCAAATAAAAGGTTAGGAGCAGAACTTTTATTGGAAGTTTTTGAATACTATTGTGTGAAGCATACATATTGGAATATAGAGTTTATTTCAATAAGCAAAAATAATGTTAATATGAATGAGGAGTCAGAAGCAAATTATATTCCACAATATCGATGGAAAGATTGAAGAGAGCTTCGATTAGAGAAAAAAATATCTGAAACGTGAAAGTAAGAATAATTTGGAGTTGCCACCTTTAGTGGTGATCACCAACATGGAGCCAATGAAGTTGGAAATATATTGGTCCTCTAGAAGGCAAAGAGATTTTAAAAATGTGCAGTTATATATGTCTTTGAAGGGGTCAAATAATTTGTCACTAATGGATGTGAAATTGGTGGTATAGTTTATAACAAATGATGATCCAAAGGATGGTTTGAGTGTAGTAAAAGAGAGGATAAATGGGATAGATGATAGTACCTTATAGACAGTATTGTATCTACTAATTGATGAGGTTGTGGTTGATATTGAAGTGTCTAGTAATTTTAGACTGGAGAGCTATTTTAAAAATGGTATGTCATTATTAGAGAAGAATCAAAGTTGGAAGGTATTGGAAGCACTAACACCGGAGCTTATGGAGTAGATGCAATTTGTGCAGAAGTAGTTAGGCTTGAACTGATACACCACATATATGTCCAAACAGTTGTTGTTTGCCGCGATAGGAATGTTGGAAGGAATGGTGTTTAATTGGGCAATATTTGTAGCAATTAGAATCCATGCAAAGATAGTAGCCAAGCGAAAGACGAGGAAGTTTGCATCCTTAGTTTGCTCCAATTATATGCACTCCGTAATTACATATACGTTGAGTCAAACATAGCCGATAATGGTGAGAAATATACCCTCTCTAGTACCTCAATGTTGTATTTGGAGTTTGATGGCACCAACAACTAGTCTAAGGATAATGGTGTACGAAGTCGAGGAATCAAATCGATCGATGGAATGGGAGGCTATCTTAGTGACTACACTAGGGCGGATTCTAATTCACTCAGTAATGGAGGTGGCAACTATAGTTCCAATTTCAAATATGAGAATATTCAATGAAAAGAAATTTAAAGCAACAATTGGAAGTGAGCAAGAAGAAGATAATAAAGAAAAGCCGCAAAATTGTGGAACAAGGTCACATTATCAAGAAAAAGGTGGAATCCAAGTTGCTATTAGAGTAGAAATTAGCGAGAGAACATGAAGCTTAGACAAAAGATAAAGAATATACTCAACAAATCCTGAACGGCCAAAAGCAAGAATTATTACAAAATTGCAAGAAATAGGATTTGGAATGAAAAGAAGTGAAGTGTGTTTAGTCTTTTCCGGTGTTTGAATCCCTCATTTATAAGTTTATTTTAAGTAATATTGGAAGAATAAATTAAATGGCAAATCATATAGATAATCCTTGTTGCTTCTCAAATCAATAAATGATAATAAAATTAAATTGAGATAATAATATATTTCATCAAGCTTGGCGGCAATTAAGAATATGAATTGATATAAAATATTTCAAATTCTTGTGATCTATATATACAGTTTCAAGTTGCATTGCCCCTTTAAAAAAATAATGCCATTCTTGAAAAAAATCCATAATAACAAGAAGCTCTTTATTGTAGATTTCATAATTAACTTCAATAATAAAAAAAAATTTAAAATAAAATACAATAGGATGGAATTTATCATCTATATCCATTTGTGAAAGTACGGCCCCTACTACAAAATCCAAAGCATCAATCTCTATATAGAGTGCTTTTATAAAGTTTGGATGTATTAAGATTGGAGCTATTATAAATACCATCTTGAGGTCTTGGAATGCCTTCTTTGCTTAATGCCTCCATTTCAACTTATCTTTATATGTCAATCAAGTAAAAAAAGTAGCAACTTGAGAATAATTTTTGGTAAAGATGCAATAGAAGTTAATAAATCTAAGAAAATATTATACGTCTTTCACAATCTTTAGAATAGTCTATTGCATAACCGCCTCTATTTCCTTAGAATCTATCATCAAATCTTCAATAGATATGATGTATCCCAAAAATTCCATCTTTGATTGATGAAATACACATTTCTCTAATTTAGCATATAAACCTATATTTCAGAGCTTTTGAAATACCAACCTAACATGCCTCTTATGTTCTTCCAAATTTTTTAAATAGATCAAAATGTCATCAAAATAGATCACTACAAACTTATTTAGGTGCTCTCAAAAGATGTCATTCATTAAATCGTGAAAGATAGCAATTGTATATGTTAGTCCAAAAGGCATGATATTATATTTGAAATGTCCATACCTTGTCCAAAATATGGTCTTCTATTCATCTCCCTCCTTGATCTATACCTAGTTGTATGCTCTATAAAGATCTATCTTAATATAGATCTTAGCTTGGTCAAGTTGTTTCAAAAGTGTTAAAATTAATGGTAGTGGATAAGAATTTTTCACTGTTATCTTATTCAATCTTTGATAATCAATGCACATATGCAAGGAACCATCCTTCTATTTCACAAAGAATATAGGTACACCTACTAGAGATTTTAAATGCCTATTAAAGTTCTTTACAAGATTTTCATTAATTTAATCTTTCAATGCTAAAAGCTCATTTTGAAAAAGATTATAAATTAAACCAAAAGGTGGTTGTATTCTTTTTTGAAGATCTATAGCACAATCATATGATCAATATTCCAATAATATATCAGCATTCTTTTTATAAAAAATATCTTGAAAATGCTATATTGATTTAGAATACTTGTCGATGGACTCATATCTTTTTTAGTTGGAGTTGCATAAATATTAAACAATGTACCTTCTTTGGCCAATCTTATAAACATCCTTGCTGTAACAAATAAAAGCTTGTCAATTTGTAACTTTGTATAAATTCTTTTTACAGGGATTTTTATCAAAAATATTATTTTTTACGACCTCTAATCTATAAATGGATTATGTTTTTTCAACCAAGAAAGTTCGAGGGTAATAGGATTTGAAAGAATTCTAATAATGTTAAATACAATTTGGCTACTATGATCTTTGAACAATACTTCTATAGGTGTGATTTTATTGATGATATTACTAGAGGATAAGGATCATCCATCTATCACCTCTACATGAATAGGTTTGGATTTTTGTACTAGAAGAATTTTATGAAGCTTATTGAATGCTTCATCTATGAAACAAGCAAACGCCTCCAAATCCAACAAGGTGATTGTTTGAACTTTTGAGGGCCAAAATACAAAAAAATTATAAAATAATAAGCAAATTGAGCAGAAATAAAAGAACTTGAATAATTTTGTAATGTTAAATTGTCCAACCATACAATCTCTGTTGTGATTGAATTTCTTTGTTTTCTTAAACAATTGCACTTTTGATTTTGGTAATGTGTCAATTTTATTTTTTTGAACAATTTTCAACCTTATGGCCTTCTTTGCCATAATATGGGCATAGACCTTCTTCCATCTGATACTTCTTTCTTGTGGACTAAGAAATTTAAAATGTATTAGATCAAGTTACATATCTTCTACTTTTGAATGTGAATTCAGAATGTGAATTCAGAATGCTTATCAATATAGCAAGAGTGTGTCGGATTGCATATTGTCTTATTGAAGCTCATGAATATTAGTCTTGACAATGTTGGAATAATCAATTATTATATTTTATGCCTTGGCTAATGGCTACATTGAGCAATTGTAGATCTAAGATTGTTAGTAATAAATCCTTCATATCATCTCTTAGTCCTCAATAGAATTGATTTATTAAGGCTTCTTTGTTCCAATTAATGTTGCATACCAATTATCTAAAATTGGATGCATAGACTAATGCATAGCGCTTCCTTTGATATATTTCTCAGATTTTAGCTGTTACTCAATAAGCCTTATCATGTTCTTCAAATGCTTCTGTAAATGCTTTTATGAAAACATCAAAGTTCTTCAAAATTGGTGATTTCTTTTCAAACAAAGAAGCAAACCATGATAATGCTTACTCGGTAAGCAAAGTGCAAATCAATCCAACCCATGATTCCTTTATCAAATAAGTATTAGATTGTAGAACCATTATCAATTGAATTTAATTGATAAATCCTCGGAAATTTGAATGTATACCCTTATATTTCTCCTAAAGATTAACTTGAGGTTCTTTATATTCCTAAACAGGTGGATTTTCTTAGCATAGTATAGATAGTACTATATCTTCAAGTGTAAAAGTTGGAGGTGGATGCAATCTAGATTGTGGTATTCTAGATGTTGCATCCTTATAAAGTTTTCTAAAAACTCCTTCAATCTTCACAGGCCTAGTAGATAATGTAATAAGAGCACTTATAATGGCATGTAATTTGGACTCAAAAGATTTGGTCATATTAATATCTTGACTTCCAGCCATTTCAAGAAAAAAAAAAAAATGAATCTATAAGAAGACAATATTAGTTTAGAGGAGAGTAATCCAAAATCTCTAAAATATTTTAAGACCTTCAAAGAATAAGGTGATCTACTCTTTCACAAGAGGAATAAAGCTCTAATATTATGATGAAAAAAATATCAATTTAAAAGAAGATAATTTATAACCTCTAAAGTACTAATATACCTTCAAAAAGAGAAATAATTCATTCTTTAATAAGAAGGATCCAACCCTAATATTTAAAATGAAAGAAATCTCAACAAATTATCAAGGATATGAGAATACAAAATAAGAGATTTAAACTAGAATAAGATTTCAAAAAGAAACCAATAAGAACTTGAATTAATCAAATAAGTATACAAACAATACCAAGAGAGGTGAGCTAGAACTCCAAAGATGTGTTGTCGAGATTGAAGAACTCTTCAGCCTTGACTTCCATATATAGTCCTATTTAGGATACTTTTTGAGTGGCTTCCATCAAACTAAGAAGCTTCTCAAATAGTTTCTATGAAATGGGAAGCTTCTCAAGCAATTTCTACCAATTAGGAAGCTTTTCAAGCTCCTCCTATCAACTTGGAAACTTTTTGAGCTCCTTCCACTAACTATGAAGCTTCTTGAGTTACTTTCATCAACTAAGAAGCTTTTCAACGGACTTTCACTAACTCAAGAAGCTCTAGAATATTCTAGAAGGTTCTATAAACCTCCAAAGTGCATGTATAGAATAGATAGGAATTTTAGGATTTACAATACATAGTTTGTAGGATTAAGAATAGGCAGGAAGCCAATGAATGGCCAGTTTAGAAGGCAGAATGGATGAAAAAGTTAAAAAAAAGTAGTTATCATCGATTGTGTAGCAGTTAATATAGATAGAGTAAGTATAAATTGATTTGGTACGGAGGAGTTGGGACAAGACTGTGATAGTCCTGAGCCGGGGTAAGCTTGGTGCTACCTCTCTTTTCTTTTGTTAGACTGTAGTGGAGGATCCAGATTCCATTCCGATGGATTATACCATGTCAATGATGAAGTACAATAATAAAACAAAAAAAATTTATATGTGGATGAATAAGAAATTATAATTGTTTGATGGGTTGTCGTGGCAAAAGTCTGCTTCAGAAGACGCAAGGTCCCTCTTTACAATCAAGTTGGATCCAGTATGCACAAACTTTCTTAAATTTTTCTTTTATAGTCACAAAACCATGCGTATAATAAATCTACAAACTAGAAGCTTGAAAATTTATAAATCAAAATCCAGCCGTTTATATAAGTTCAAATTTTGGAAGCATAGAGTTCACTTCTTTAGTCATCTTTACAAAAATTCTCAACCGTGAATTCATTATTGATCACCAGATATCATCAAAATATTAGCAAGTAATTATATAAGTAAAAACCAAATCAGAAACTTGAAAATTCATAATTTAAGATCCAACCCTTCAAATAAGCTCAAAATTTGAGAAAACATAATTCATACCTTTGATCTTTGTCACATAAATTTTGAGCCTTGAATTTATTGCCGATGATTAGATATCACCAAATCCTTGGCAGATACTTTTAGAAGTCAAATCTCAACTAGAAACTTGAAAATTCATAATTTAAGATCCAATTGTTCAAATAAGCTCAAAACTTGAGAAAACAAAATTCGTACTTTTGACCTTTGTCACATAAATTTTGAGCCATGAATTCATTGCTGATCATTAGATATCACCAAATCCTTGGCAGATACTTTTAGAAGTCAAATCTCAACCTGAAACTTAAAAATTCATAATTTAAGATCCAGCCATTCAAATAAGCTCAAAATTTGAAAAAACATATTTCATAGCTTTGGTCTTCATCACATAAATTTTGAGCTATGAGTTCATTGATAATCGTTAGATATCACCAAATCCTTGGCAGATACTTTTAAAAGTCAAAACCCTAGATACCTGAGAACAAATTTGCCATTACTCCCTAATCAAAGTTTCAATTGATATGAGATTTTAGACATAGACTCTTTATAGTATAAGTAATATGTACACAAAAAATGAGCTTCAAATTCTTCTTGAAACTCAAGTTCTAGCTTAAAGCAAACCCTTCTATTTATCTAACTTCTTCAAAACCCCAGTTTAGTTTGCTGGGTTTAACTAGCCATATCTCACTCATTCTAAACTCATTTCTATCAATTCTTGGACGTAAAATGTATAGCTTGAAGTCTAGTTTCTAACCTAACTTCTTGATTTCTTGCTGGTATCTTAAAACTTCTAATATACCCTAAAAAGTGATAGTAGGTGTCATGTTAGTAGTCTAAGTTCAAACAAGCATATCTCTCTCATGTAAGCTCCGAATCATGCGTTTCTACCACCTAAACTCATGTCAAGAAGAAGCTCTCTCTAAATACCTCTCTGGATTTGCCAAAAAATTCTGTCTTCTTCTCTCCCAAACTCGTCAAAGAAGTCGCAGCCAAGGTCTTCAAAGTCCAAGTCAACAATTTATAGTTTAAAGTTATAAAAACCCCAAATCTAATCCTCTAAGTTAGCACTATTAATGGTAGCCGACTATTGACATCCAAATCTACTATTTATCCTTGGTAAAATCCTAAATTCAACCTCAAAGTCAAAACTTCTTATATCTACAAATATAACCCTGAATCTACTAAAATCTAAAATTGAAAAAAAGATAAAAGAAATAAAAGAAAGTTTCAAGGCTAAATCAAAGTTAAATTTAAGATTAAAGATAAGGTAAAATTTTAACCAAAGAAAAAGAAAGAAAGTGAGAAATTTTTTCTAAACTATATAAAAACTTAGATTGGTAAGAAGAAAGAAAGAACTTCATAAAATTTTGAAGAAAAGATAATTAAGTTAAGTTTCTATATATGGATATATTTACTTCATGACAACGTGAGTTTGTTGTGGCGAATTGGAGGCCAAAGACCAAATATGTCAATGTAGTTTGATTGTGGATGAGAGTGTTATGCCGTATTGACTGTGAGAGTTGAGCGGTGAAGGAGAATATTGGAGAAACGATTTGTTTCGAAAGACATTCTTGCTGAGGAATTATTTCCAGTGATTGGAGAGTGAAGCGGATGTATGTAGTGTATGGAAATGGTGCAACATTGCCAATGGTTGTTATGAGCTCAAAAGAAGACAGCAGATTACAGTAGGAGAATTGGTGGAGGATTGTGTCACGAAGTTTATCTTTAGTTGTAAAATAGCAGAACCAATAGAGTGGATGGCATTATTTTAAAAGCGTGTACGTGTGCATTGGACTCTAATGTTCAGAAGGTGGTTAGTTGTGTGACCCTAACAGTTTAACTCAATGCGGATAGTCTCTCCTTGTATTCAAATCTCCCTTTACAGGTTTACTCTAGGCAATATTGATAGAATAAGTGATATGAAGAAGAACAACATTTTGGTGCCGCTGCCGGGGATTGACAATAATATTGAGTATTAGGAATTAATTGCCGAATGTATAGTTAAATTAGTGATAAAAAACAATGTCAATAACAAATGATGAAAGATTATAGTTAATAAGAATGAGAACATTGCTTTGAGAAAAATACGTCAGTCGAAAGGAAGATAAGAGAGAGCACAAGTAAAAAATTTGTTGCGGGATGAGCAAGAACGGAAGTTAAAAATGAAGCATTGACAGAGTTGGATTAAACCATGGTTGCATGTCTGTCGGCACATCCGAGCATACCAAGAACATTAAAGATCTTTAATATTTTAGACATATATATCATTAAAGAAATTGCCAAAAACACTCGCACATAACTCAGTGAATAGCCTAGTATATCTCTTGAGCCCATTAACAGAAAGAGAACGGAGCACAGAAGAATTGGGTACTCCATTGGATACTTTTTCAATAGTAAATACAGCCAATTCTAGCAAGGCTGGTTTTTTATAAGGGAATGTATTGCTTGCCAATAAGGGCCAATTCAGTGTATTCCAAAATCCATCGTTTTCACCTCAACTTCAATCGATAAAATTATTTGCAGATAATAATATCAAATTGCGAAGGCCTAAAAGTCCGGAAAAGACAATTGGAGAAGGCAGCGTTTATTTTAAAAAGGAAGTAAGTAGAACATTATCACCTTCAATGGCGACGGGGGATCCAACAGTACTAATTGCGATACAAATGGGTGCGGTGGATGATTGCACAACTAGCGTAGTCCTATTACCTACCTTAAGGGTTCTGCCAGGAGCCGACCCATATCAATACTTGTCTCAATTCCTGACCGCATATATAGCCAACAATGGTAGAACTGAAGATTTTTGGTTAAGATGGCTGCTAGAGACCTTGAAAGACACGGCATTTGAATGGTATAATCGCCAATCCGTGGGACAATTTCCTAATTGGGAGGCACTGAAAAATACGTTTTTGACTCATTTTCAACCAATAGGATTTGAAGAACGTCTTAGAGATAGATTAATGAATAGTAAAATGGTACCGGGAGAAGCAATGCAGTCATATTATTACCGAGTAGCAGATATCCTTCATAAATGGCCAAATAACTAAATGCCGGATTTGTTTGTTAAGTTCAAGTTCCACAAGATTCTTTGATAAATCGGGTAGAATGCGTCTATGCACTACTTACTCGGGCCGAGCAAAAAGAAAAAGATCCAATTCAAAAATTGGAAGTACCAGTTGCGGCAGACCAATGTAATTCATTGGATGGTACTCTAAATCTAATACCAATATCGAAGATATTATCAATGATTGGATCCAATTTGTCTGTGCAACTTAAAGATGTCCTTAGCCCCAAGATATTGGTTCAATCAAAATCAGTACCAATATCTACAAAGTTTCAAGAGCCACCTTATTCATTAAAAGATCCTCTCATGGACAAGAATTACGTCAAAGTCTATTCAGTAGTTTTAGTTCCGAACTCCGTAAGAAAATTATTTCAAGGGATCAAATTAAAATCCATGAAAAAGAACAGGGCCTTGGAAATCATTGCCAATATGAAACCATATGATATTATGAAAGATTTGGATGAAATTAAACCTTCTATTACAATGAAGCAATTGTTAGCAGTTATGCCAAAATGTCATTCTACATTGAATTTCTCGTTAATACGATATAGAATTCATAATAAAGAAATTCATGAGGTTAATTTGAATCCCGATCCGGGAGCACTAACTATTAATGTATCAATTGATGGTGTTGTCATTCCTGGAGTTCAAGTGGATGGTGGCTCTAGTGTGAACTTAATGAATGCTAATACAATAGAGGAGTTAGATTTAAAATAATTATTATCCACGATATTGGTATTGAGAATGGCAGATCATAGTAGGGTAAAACCAATGGATATCTTATGCAGTATTAATATCATAATTGCGGGAATTATGTATGAAATTGATTATATTGTTTTTTGATTACAGAGTTCTACTTTATCATATTTAATCTTATTGGGTCGGCCATAATTATATCAAGCCAAAGTTAGGAACGATTGGAGCCGTGGAACGTTAACTATTGGGAAGGATAGTGACAAGATTATTTTACAAATGTATCCAGTTCAATATCATGGGGAGTTTCAAAGTATGGGCACAAAAGTAATATTTGATAATGAGGGCCAATCTGAGGCAGAATATGACAAAGTTAATAATGCGATGCAAGTTGATAAGGATCCAATTCACATGCGGAAGCAAGGGGTGTTATATCAATATGGAAGACCAGGGGAATATTTTTTGTATCAGGAGGATGCAGTGAATTCTGAAGATGTCATCGCGGACTAGATGAATAATCGAGCGGTAAATGAAGTCGATACATTAGAACCAGAATTGCATAAGTCCGATTTGTTGGACCATATGAAGGATTCAGAACAAGAGGGGCAAATCAAACCGGGGGTTAATGAGGAACCTGTGTGCCAATCCATTAACTTGGGCTCCAATGAAACACCCCAGATTATTAAAGTATATACCAATATTAAGGATATAGAATTGAGAAATTGGAAAGAATTCTTTCTAAATCATAAATCTACTTTTTCTTGGTCATATGCGGATTTAAAAGATATTCCTGCCGAAGTTTGTGAGCATCGAATTACCTTAGAAGAAGATGCTACATCAGTTTGTCAAAGACAACACCGCCTTAATCCAAAATATTCTCTCATGGTCAAGGATGAAGTAAATAAACTTTTAGACGTGGACTTCATATATCCAATCTTGTATAATAATTGGATTTCACCAATTGTAATAGTGTCAAAGAAAAATAAAAAAATCTGTATCTGTTAAGACTTTCGTAATTTAAACGCGGCTATCAAGAAGGATTATTTTCTTTTATCTTTTACAAATAGTATACTGGACACAATAGTTGGGCATGAATGTTATTCCTTTTTGGATGGATTTTTGGATTATAATCAAATAAAAATTACAAAAGAAGATTAGTTGAAGACTATTTTTACTACAGATTGGGGCACATTTGCTTATAAAGTGATGCCATTTGGATTATGTAATGCCCCAGCCACATTTCAAAGGATAATGATGTAAGCATTTCAGGACTATTTATAATTATCAATGGAGATATTTTTAGATGATTTTTCCACATTCAGTATGACAACGAATCATTTGGAATGCCTTGGTAACTGTTTGGACCAATGTGATAAATATGGGATATCTTTGAATTCTGAGAAGTGTCAATTTGGCATACCATTGGAAAAGATTTTGAGACACATTGTTTCCAAGGCTAGTATCGCTACTAATCCAGATAAAGTTATTTGTATATTGGCTTTATCAAAGCCAAAAATAGTGTCTAATATTTGTGATTTCGTAGGCCATGTCAATTATTATAGACGATTCATTTATTTATTTATAGAAATATGTCAATCGTTAATGAATCTCTTAAAGAAACTGCCATCGGATGGATCTAGTCCAATTTGAATTGAAGAATATACAATTGCGTTTGAAGAGTTAAAACAAAAATTGATATCAACACCGGTACTTGTTGCACCTTGTTGGACAAAATCCTTTCATGTTAATGTTGATACCTCGAATGTTGCTATTGGATCCCTATTAAGCCAAAAAGATGAAAAGGATTTGGATCATCCCATCTATTATGCTAGTCGACAATCTATTATTGCAGAACGAAATTATACTACGACTGAACAGGAAGCCTTGAGCATGATCTATTCTGTCTAGAAATTTTAGAATTATTTGCTTGGTTACCCATTTGTGTTTCATGTCGATCATGATGCTCTTAAGTATATGATTAATAAACCTCAATTGAGTGGACGCATTGCTCGATGGATGTTACTCCTTCAAAAATTTAATTTTACTATTAATATTTGACCAGAAAAGAAACATGCCAATGTAGATCATTTATCTTGATTGTCCAATATATTTGGTAACAAATTTATCAATGATGTACTTTCTGATGCGAAATTATTTGCTGTCGACGTGATTACCTCAGAATATAGTAAATTGATCTAATATCTGACATTTCAAACATTTCCACCTACATATAATGGGAAACTTAAGAAATGCTTGATTATAAAAAGTGCGGCGTATATGATGATTGGAGATGCCTTGTATAAGCAAGGGAGAGATGGAATTCTACTTTGCTATATTTTTCAAAGTGAAGTATATACCGTATTGGAAGGATGTCATTTGGATAGTTATAGAGGACATTTTGCCAGTGACAACACTGCTTGCAAAGCTTTAATGGCTGGGTATTGGTGGCCAACAATGTTCTCAGATGCACACCAATACGTCCGATGTTGTGATCCTTGTCAGCGTATTAGTAGACCTATTGGAACTTCTGCCATGTTCTTGGTACCAATTTTAGCACAAGCACCGTTTGAAAAATGGGATATTAATTTTGTAGAACCAATCGCACCAATCTCGCGTAATGAATAGAAAAGATATATTTTGGTAGCGACTGATTATGTGACAAAATGGGCGGAGGCGATGGCAACAAAAATTGATAATGCCAATACCATAGCTATATTTTTATATGAGAACATTATCACTTGATTTGGGTGTCTTAAGGAATTGGTTAGTGATTGTGGAACCCATTTTATTAATTCTACAATTGCGGCTTTCAAAGATAAATATAAGATCAAGCATCAGAAGACAATCCCATATCACCCTCGGGCCAATAGGCAGACTGAAAGGACCAACGGTATTTTGTGGAAAATTTTAATTAAAACAATGTCTTGTGTGGGAACAGACTGGGATACAAAATTGTTTGTAGTCTTGTGGGCATATCGTACTACGTATAAAGTGACTACCATTCCACACTATTCCAATTGATATACAGGCAAGAGGTAATATTACCAATTGAATTGGAAATTCCAAGTTTATGAATTACATTGGATGAACGTCTTGGTGACAAGGAATCCCTCTAATATCGGTTAGCATAACTGAAAAAATTGGATGAAGTTAGGGCTATGGCTCTTTTAACTATAGAAGCTACACATCGCCACCATAAGAGTTATTATGATAGTAAATTATGTCCTAAATCTTTTATGTCCAATGATCTAGTACTTCTTTATGATAGCCGCTTTCACAATTTTCCGAGGAAATTCCAAGTCCGTTGGTATGGACCTTATCAAGTAATTGAAGCCTTTCATAATGGTTTAGTTCAATTGGAAGATTTTATGGATATTCAATTTATCACATAAGTTAACGACAACTGTTTACGTCTTTATTTTACGTAAACCCGGGACGGATTTTCAAAATTGGAGAGGGAAGAGGGTGTACCTGTTCATGATAGCTTACCTTTATTGAAGGTGCATGATGGTTAGAAAAGACGGCTGATAGTTAGTTTTGGATCCTAATACGAACTAGTCAGGTAAATCGGAAGTGATGATCTAGTACACTAGATTAAGGATTGTTGATTTAGATTCCAAGTAAAAGGTTAGGAGCGGGGTACTTAGTGGGAGTTTTCGTTAGCATTTTGTCTTGAGCTTGGTTGTCTGAGTGTATGCTTATTAGAGTGTAGAATTTTCTGCAGTCAGAGAGTAATAATTAATACAAGTAAAGAGTACGTAGTCAGCATTATACAATGTCGATGGAACGATCAAAGAGAGTTGCGGACAGAGAGGAGAATGTCCAAAACGTGAGAAGTAAGAATAACTTGCAATCGCCGTCCCTAGTGATAATTACCAACATGGAACCAATGAAGTTGGAAATCTGATGGTCCCCACAAAGACAGAGAGATTTTAGAAATGCACAAATGTATGTATTTTTGCGAGGATCAGATAACTTGCCACCAATTGATGTAGAATTGGTGGCAGAGTATATAGATAATTACGACCCAGAGGATGGTTCAAGTGTAGTAAAAGAGAGAATAATTGGGATCGATGAGAATATCTTATAGAAGGTATTATATTTATCAATAGGTGAGCTTGCGATAGGCATCAAAGTGTGTAGTGATTTTAGACCGGGAAGTTACTTCAAAGGAGACATCGCATCCTTTGAAAAAAATCAAGGCTAGAAAGTGGCGGAGGCACTTACTCCAGAGCTTGGGGAGTAGATGTGATTCGTTCAGAAGCAGCTAGGCTTGAACCAGCATACCACATACATATCCAAGCGCTTATTGTTTGCAGTAATTGGAACACTTGAAGGCATGGTGTTTAATTGGATAGGCTTTTTAGCAACCTATATCCATGCAGAAATAGGAGCTAAGCAGAAAACATATAAATTCGCATCTTTGCTATGCTCTAACTATATGCTCTTTGTTATTGCACATACGTTAAGTCAACCAGTAGTGGAGAAAAGTGTACCTTCCCTAATGCCGCAACAGGGTATGCAAAGTTTACCAGTTAGTCCAAGGGTAG
>JAWRVF010002163.1:0-16898 GCA_036785485.1 Physcomitrellopsis africana
TGCATCGAGGTCATATTAGTCAACTACCGATTTTGGACATTACTATATTGGAACAGCGGCCAGGAAGTCAACCATGGCGCCTTTGGAGGTCAGCCATTGCCCCGCTTCCTCTGCACATTGGTCTCCACCCGGGGCTGGATCAGATGCAGCAGCCACGAATCTACACGTAAGTGCGACCAGTCTGCGCAAGCAGTTCACCATTCGCGTGCGTTTGAAACGCAATGGCAAGAGCAGGCAGGTTAAAGATTTACACACATTCGCTTATTGCTGCGCCGCCATGATGCGAATTCCTGGTCGCTCTGACTTGTCCAAGTCATGATTGCAGCTGGAAACCACCTGAAATGTTTCAAGGGTTATCACATCAGGCCCACCATGAGAGCCTCGGCCTTGCAAATCCTCACGCTGCAATAGGTACATGCCTGGAAAGGCTAAATTGGGTGTCAACTTGCACACGCGATACTGCTTATGCTCTAAATTTAGAAAGTTCAGGTCGGGGCTGTGGCGCTGCTCTTGTTGCTCTCTTAACCTAAGGCGACCGATGTCGAACTGTGATACTCCGCGAAAACGATCTTACCGTGCACCAGCAACGAGCTCAATTTCGTCCGGCGAGTGGGATTATGCCATGCAGAACGGGCTGGGATTGGAGTTCATTGTGAAAGTGCTCAGATAATCCGGGACCGACCGGCTCAGGATTGTGGGAAAGAATCACGCTCACTTGAAGATTGAACTCAGCGATTAAACCAAAGCAGACACTGAAATCGGCGATTTATCCAGTGCAGAGGCCAAACCCAGCGGTGTGCAAGAATCGGGCAAGCTCCAGTTACTATCCACCGTCAAAGTTGGGCTCTCGAATGGGATAGTTGCTCATTGGGTAGAAGCTCAAATGAGAGTATGATCCACAACAGGCATGTGAGAAAACCCAAGTGCTGGCCAGAGGGTGCACTCACCCACAACAAGACGACGCTGGAAGTGTCCCCGACCCTGCCACGGACAATTTGAAGCGCGGCTACAATGAGCGCAGGTGAACCCGCGCATGTGGAAGAGGTTGGACTAATTCAAGTTACGCTTGAGGAAAAACTAGGCCTTAACACGAATTTCCTCCGAGGATGGTCATAATCGTGGATGGCTAGTAGCATTGTAAGATGTAGAGAAGAGACAACTGTTGAACTCCGGAGTTCCACACAGCGGACTCATCATTTAAGCGCCACCCGAGGGCTAATAATTTAGCTGGTGATTAATTTTTCGTGGGCCAGGTCTATCTGGCGTGAGGGTTGCTAAGAGTTCATACGCATTGTGCTTTTCTTTTTCTTCCTACATTATGCGATGCATGTGTCGAAACAAATTCAGGAGGTTGGACCATCAATCCTCGTTGCTGCCCGTACAGGGGGTTGCCCGTCCATCGAAGCCCGGAAGTGTGTTTGACGAAGTTGACTTCAGCCGTTCGATGCACGCCCCGAAGCGTTCATTTGAGCCCTGGAGTCAACTCCATCCAAGTGGACCTTCTGTCCCCTTGCACACCCTCAAAGGGCGCGACCTGTGGTTAGCGAAATCCTTTTTTTCGAATCGACGGATGGAACACATTGACACTCCGATCACCGTGCTTCGATCCGCGAGTTCGCCAGTGGGCAATATCCGCAAGTCAAACCCAGCTGATCCATTGCTGATCCTGACTCGAGTCTCCTCTTTTGTCAACCCACATGCCGGAGCGGGTGGAGCACGTCTCCACAGCGTTTCGTAGCGTAGGTCCCAGTGGTTATCAACGCATATCCTTCTCAGCAACCCCCTAAGGTCGTTCACAGAATTTGGGCACTCGATGCTCGAACGTCGGGGATCCATACCGGGTTGGATCTCATTGCGGTGCATTTTGACGGTGGGTGAACTACTGCGGCGTTAATGGACCCCCGTTGAGGGTCAACGACGAGCTGCGAGGTCGACACATCTGCATATTGCATCGCACCTGACCATTCTCAATTCTGCCTCCAAGTTCAGGTTATCACATGGGAGTTGAAATGGTCTTTGCTGAAGTCCAGTCTCAGAAACGTTGCAGAATTTTATCTCTCAGAGTGTGCCAATGGGGCGCTTCGGTGTCATCCGAAATGGTCATTGAACTTGGAAAGAGTTTCCTCCCGAATCGGCATGCAACGGATTCGCTCGCTCTGAATTAACACCTTGACAGTAAGTATCACCATCCCCTTCTCCGAAAGCGTTTGAATCGTCAGACCGTTCCTCACTCAAAATCCTAACTCACGAGTCTCGCAGCCAGAATGGGCGATGGCCATGCAACTGACATTTTCAAGAGTTCTCTCCAGTTGCACCAGGATTGCTCGGTCGACGTCGATTCTGAACGAAACCTGAGGATGATGCAGGACTTGGAGCCTCCAGGTTGCGGACTGTAGCTGTGGAAGTCTTGTTGAGCATGCACATCGTGAGGTGATGCAGTGCTAATGCTTGCCAACTAGACAAGCAGCTGATTCTCCGGCACCTCATCCATTGCTTTCACGACACAACCCAAAGTAGGATTGCGGATTGTCTGTCGCCTCGATCTCCACAATGTCTTGTCGCGGCGTCCACCTCAGCCACGTCCGAGTGCAGAAAATGGAAAGCCAGTCGATCCATGCGAATAATGACTCTTCGCTATTGTATTATTATTGTTTTTATTGTTCTGAGACGGCGGAAAAAATGATTCTATTAGCACTATGCGCTTGAACCATCCGGTTGCCAGAACTGTAGCTGAGCACTATTCAGCCTCAGCGCAAAAATGAAACTGCAATCACCCACACCAGTTTCTTTTTCATTTCCTTGAAATATGAGAGAGTAAACCTCTTTGATATCGTTTACACTGCACGCTTTTAAATTATCCAAAGACTTGACCAGGACCCTGGAAGCTGGTAACTAACACAAACATTTGTGCATGGGGTTTAATTCCACCCAGTAATATCAATCGTAGCTCACTATTCTTAGTTTGTTCTCTCTAACCCAGGTTTCTGCAAAAGTCTCAAAATATCGCCCCCCTTTCAGAGATTGTTAGTAAATAATTTCATTTGCGTAATACAAACTAGCTGTTCACAAGATCAACAGGATGCCAAATTGATGGGTTAATTTTAACATCTGAATAGACTTGATCCTGGAAAATCTTGCTGTTCCATTGCTCCCACATTTCCTAAAGCATGTCCCAACAATCAGGGGCCAGAGAAATTCCATATCTGCAACACTACCAATATCCTCAGCAAGTATCACTTCTAGAAAGGTTAGGCGAAGGGCCACTAAAAGAGTAAACGGTTTACAAGGCTAGAATCGCCCTCTGTGTGTTGCATTAAATCCCAAATCCAGACAACTCGGCCTCCTCTATGTGTTGCATCAAAAGAAAAAGATCACCTCTGACCACGAACGTCCAGGATTCCTGCGGATTGGTCACCTATGCACCATCCCAAAACTCACCAAGTTTCGCTCTCCGAGAAGCACGCTTCGTTGAACATTACGACGTTTCCGGGGACTGGAACGTTCCCTCGCAAAAGTCAAAGCGTGCCCATGCTAAGTTTCTGAAGAGTGCTTGGACACACTAGCATTCACAGCAGCCCGGTTCATCCTGTCTTCTGTGTCGTCCGGACACATATTTTGCTCGAGGGCACTGTTTCGTTCCTACCAAACCCACCACTCTAGCTGCATCCTCCAGTTCACCGGTGAAAGTCAAAATGATGCTATCCGCGAGCCAAATCTTCCAGTTCAGGAACTTTACTGTCAACGCCAGAATTACCAACGATGCGCAAATGCCCCAAGCCTGGTTCATTACATAAGCAGGTTTTCATATGTGAAATACAAGGTTGTCTTCCACTCCAAACCTCTTGTGGTGTCATTGATGCAAGGGCACTTGTTGGACACATATTCCTTGTATATATGACATTCACCATAGCTTTCGCCCAAAACTCATAACCAAAGTTTTGAACATGAAGTATGATCCTTACCATCTCTACAATGGTTCTATTTGCTCTTTCAGCAACACCATTTTGTTGTGGAGTGTATGGAGTTGTGGTTTGTCTAGCAATTCCTTCATTCTTCAAATAAACATCAAATTACTTAGACATGTACTCAT
This sequence comes from Physcomitrellopsis africana, assembly GCA_036785485.1. Lineage (NCBI taxonomy): Eukaryota > Viridiplantae > Streptophyta > Bryopsida > Funariales > Funariaceae > Physcomitrellopsis > Physcomitrellopsis africana. Next base: position 4,091 of record JAWRVF010002163.1, read on the forward strand.
CTCTATTGTCCGTCCGCAACACCTTGATCTTGCACTCACTTTATTTCTCAACAAGTGCTTTAAATTCCTTTAACTTCCAAAAGCACTCATTCTTCACTTTAAGAATGTAGATCCAAATCTTTCTTAAAAAGTCATCAATGAAAGTGAGGAAGTACCTTTTTCCTCCAATACTTGTGGTCTTCATAGGTCCACATACATCAGAATGGACAATCTCTAATAACTTTGTAGCACATGTTGCTATACCACTTGGAAATAAAGTCCTTTGTTGTTTGCCTTGTATGCAATCTTCACATACAAGTTGTATTGCATTTTGACTTGTTTTTCCAAGGTCTAAACCACTTACCATAGACTTCAATTCTATCATGCTCTTCATGTTCAAATAGCCAAGGCGATGATGCCATATGTTCAACTTGTCTTCATTTGATGTAAATTCAGCAAATGCGGCTACTTCTACTCCATTCATCTTCTTGCAATTGGTGGTACGAGAGCCTTTGGCGACAATGTTTCCACTCGGGGTTCTTATAAAAAGATTCATTCCCTTATTAGATTAAAGTATAAAACCTTCAACGTTCTCGTTCGCGGAAAGTGGGGTTTGCTTCATTCTTTGGTACATGGAGGATGTCTTTAAATTCAAGGACGTCTTTAAATTTGATTCTATTGATTTGTCCATTCACTACCACCTCCACTATAATGGATCCAATTCCAATGGCTTCACATGTATCACTATTTGCCAAGATCACATTTGATGTTGGAATTGCCTCATAAGTATCAAATGAACACTTATAAGGTGTCATATGCTTAGAACAACTATCATGGACACAAAATATAGACTTGAAGTCTAAACAAGAAGTTCAAGAAGAACTGGCAGGAATTGGATTAATCAAATGAGTATAGAAACAACACCAGAGAGGTGAACTAAAGCTCCAAGAGATGTCTTGTCGAGACTAAAGAACTCTTCAGCCTCGACTCTAATATATACTCCTATTTAGAAAGCTTCTGAAGCAGCTTCCACCAACTAGAAAGGGGCTCCGCCACACGGCTGCGCTTTCGTACTGGCTTCTTCTCAGCGACTTCCGATTTTGATGAGACTTGCCTTGACTGCTTGGCCAAATACCGGCGACTTCTCTGTTAGAAGATGTTAGAAGGCTCGAAGATTCCTAAGAGTTCAGGCTTCTAGAATATTCTTGAAGGTTAGATAAGTATATCTTTGACATCTGCACTCTTCCTTCGGGTCTCGGGCGATTTAAAATCTTATACTTTATGACGTGGGAAATCAAAATTTGTCGCTAGTCTACGCAATATACTGTTTGTCATTCACAAAATGATTTCATGGGCCTTAATAGGTAATAACACCTTCGCAGAGACCATCGCAAAACACTCTCTTCATTATTAGGCAACTCGTGACCTCTTGCTTGGTATTCTTCGACGTCTTCTTGGCTCTTCTGATTCTTCATCTCGAGGTCGACGCTATCATACTGCATTTACGTGCAGTATATAAAAATATTAAATATCTTGTATCTATTGTTAATATATATGTGAGTGCTAGAGATTATTTTAGAAGATATTATAAAGAGAGGATTTAATATAGCTACTTAGTTCATGAATTAAGATGGCTATTTGTTTTGTTCCTACCTTATTTATATCCTAGAATAGACTCTTTTATAATTAGAAGAAAAATAAAGGTTGTTTTATTTTTCTTGTTGACTTTTGAGGTAGAATGGACCTTGTGGGGGGTAAGAAAGAAGAGCATGGGAGTGAATAAGGCCCATCCAATAGGATTTGGCTGCCCATGTGAGCGTCTCATAGTCTAATATGGAAAGAAAGGAAGATATACTCCTCTTGCTAGACCGACGAAGAGAGGCAGTTTTGAATGGTGAACTTTGGAGAAAGATAGCTCCAAGGAGATAGAAGCGTTTGTAATGAAAATTGGTAGGAGTGTTCTTCACGTTGTGAGGATTCTAGAACCTACTCACTTGCTTGTATTGGAGTTGTGAGCAAACAATTATGCTTGTTTTAGTAGAGTAGAGTTTGCTGCCACCCGACGAAGAGGGGCAGAAACTTCGAGCTGCTACTGCAAGTTTGATTTCAATTCTTTCTTAGTGAAATTTACAGAGAGTGTGGAAAATTGTGTTAGCTTTCTATCAAGACATCTCTTGTAGCATTTTGAGTTGGAGAGCAAAAGTTGTGAGCTTGAGAGTGGGAAAGGGTTTGCTGCCACCCGATGAAGAGGGGCAGAGACTTTGTTCAACCACCCAAGTCGGACAGTCTCTTCAATCCTTTTGATATTTTAGGTGCTTATAGTAGCTTATGTAAGCTTTCTAAAAAAAACAAAAATCAATACATTTGGAGCTTTCATGAAAGTTTTATGAGCCATGAAGTGTCAAAGAGGGCAAATTATTGCTAGGGTTTGAAGAGTAGAATCAACTAGCTACAAAATCTGGAGTTTGAGAGGCATGCATGCGAATTTTTAGAACAAGTTAGATGATGGAGTGAGCTTTCTAAAAAGCTATTGCATGTCCAATTTGGAGAAGGGAAGTGATCACAACAAAGGCTGAAGTGAAGAGGAGCTTTGCTGCCTTTGCATTTGCTTGGAAATTTTAGCGCCTACTTCTTTTAGCCATAACTTTTAAATGGTAAGTCATCTATTTGTGAAATTTTGATATGTTTTACAATGGATTATTGGCTTTCCATAGGCTATAAGCACGCTTGATTCGACCTTTGAATGAATTTTTAGTGATTTATTTAGTTTCAGCTTGTTGTATAACTTGTATTCCTCATATGCGGTTGTATTTTGAGGTATACTTGAATACATACATACTTTGCTTATACCTTTTATACAAGTATATATACTTGTATTTATACAAGTATTCTATAAGTATTCTACAAGTATTATACATAATATTTGTACAAGTATTTGTACAAGTATTATACCAAGGATTTATACAAGTATTTATACAAGTATTTGTATAAGTATTATTCAAGTATTTATACTTTATATTTGTACAAGACTTGTACAAGTATAATACAAGTATAACTTGAAAGCTTGAAGAAATATTGTGCAAGTATAGAACATACTTGCACGGCTTCCTCTCATGTTCCCTGCAAGTTCTAGTAGCAGCTAGGAACCCGGCGTTTTCCCAAGGCGAATTCTCTCAACCCAACATATTTGGTGCTTCCACTGAGAGCTGCTTTGGGGCTACTAGTTTTGGCTAAGGAAATATGGAGGATACTGGAAGGGCTTCTTTTGGAGCCCAATCAAATATGGACACCATTCTAGGAGCTTTGGCAATGTTTATGGATCAATATAAAACTCAAGCTGGAGGTAATGGAGCTACCAAGGCTTTGAAGGGTGTTGTTGATAAGATTGGAAGATTTGATGGGAAGGACATCAGTAGATTTTTGAAGGTTTATATTTGTGAGATGGAGGTGCAACAGGTACTTGAGGCTCGAATGATACAAACTTTCACATTAGCTGTTGTACCTTGAGATTTGTGAGAAAGTGGAAGAAATTCGAAGGGATGCAAATGTTACTACTTGGATGACATTTGAAGAGAGATTACGTGATGAGTATTTTGAAGAAGACTCAGAGAGAATGACCAAGAGGTCTTTTATTGATTGGATTGAATAGCGGCCTGGAAATACTATGGGTCCAAATGAATTGCTGCGAGATTTTGAGAAGAAATACAACCAATTGCCTTTAGCAGAAAGGCGTCTTTTTCATACTAGGAAGGCTAAGTTGTTCTTACAAGCAGCAGATGATGCTTTGGAAGATAGACTCTTTTTGCTTTTAGGTGATCGAACCACCGAAGGAGGTTTTACAAATAATTGGAGGAGAGTGGAAGAAGCAGTCGCTCTTGTGGCAAAGCAACAGAGAATGAAATCCAAAAGTATGACAACTCAGATGGATGTAACACCGAAGCCTGCTACAAAAGCTTCCAAGGTATCATTTGCTCCAACTTCTTCAACAACATCTCCTAAGATGGTCAAGACAGTTGAAGAAAAAACTTTAGATGAGCTTATAAAGGGTATTAGGGATTTGAAGGTGGAAATGAGTGAATTGAAAAAGTCTCGAGACCCTCAATCATCTGAAGGTGCAAGATCATTTGTGAGAAAATGCGTTTATTGTGATGGAGAAGACAATCACAATCTTCGGAGTTGCAAATCATGTGATGAAGCTATTAAAGCAGGCATTATTGTCTTCAAAGATGGTAAGATTCATGATGCATCTATTAACTTGCCTTTGAGTACCAACTTTGGCAAGGGAGGAATGAAAAAACTTATGGAAGAAAAGATGAGAAGGTCTAATTGTTTACATGGACAAGGTGTTGAGACATTCCATATAGGAGTGGAGCAACAAACAATTAAGACTTTAGAAGCTCTATCTGTTGAAATTTTGCGCAGAGGGGCTCAAGCCATTCGAAATGTCACTGGTTGGGATGACCCTGTTGAAACAGCTAGCATCAAAGTTTAATTAGGTCAAGTTCAAGACAAAACTAAAGACTATGATGTCTTTGTTGAAGAGAAGAGAGGGCGAACCTCTGAGAATGATGATACAGAGGAGCCAATATCTAAGAGAAAAATCCACGAGCTCAAAAAAGATGAAAAGGTAGAAGGTCCTGCTGCTCATACATGGCAAAGACCTGGGAGGTCCTCTGTCTTTGATCATCTAGGGGAAGGACCACTTCTAAAGGAAAAATGGAAAGAGAGGACAGACAATGCCAAAGAAAAGAAAAAGAAAGCTGATTCTAAAGGAAAAGATAAGGGACCTGCCTATAAGCTTCAATCTAACATTGAATCCTCCATTGATATGAAAGGGGTGTTGGAAGAAAGAATCTTGGATGCCAAGATTGAATTTACATTGAGAGAGGCTCTTAGCATTGCTAAATAAGATTTTCATGAATTGATCATTGATGTCATTAAGAGGAAGAGACAGATGACAGTTGAAACAGTCATGATGAAGGCTCTGGACACGCATATGACCAAAGATGAGGAATTTGAAATTGGACAAGTATTTGCTTTGATGTGTGATCCAATAACTATGGAAGAGAAGGCTAATATTGGTCAAATGGTTAAAGAACAAAATGACTATTTGACTAATGAGGAGGAAGATATGATCTTACAAATGTTTGCACAATCCTGTGTGGTTAGTAACAAGAGTGATATGACCAAAGATAAAGATTTTGTGGAATATGAGAAGATGGAGGAAAATAACGAAGAGGGGGTGAAAGGCTATGACATAAAGGTCCAGGCCTTGCAAACTCAAGAAGAGGAAGAAGAAGCAGTGGATGGATTAGTATCTGTGGTAGCACATGGGAGAAATACTGAGGTAGAAGTGAGGACCTTTGATTGTGCAATTGTGTATGGGATTGATAGAGAAGACAAGGAAGGAATGGATTATATTCAACCATTTTGGGCTAGAGCTACCACAGAGACAAGGGTCAAACTTGGAGGATTAGATGAATCAGTTTTGGCTCTTGTGGACCATGGCTCAGAGATAAACATTATGTCTCAAAATATTTATGAGAAAAATAAATGGCCAATTGATACTAATCATGGATGGGTTATGAGGGCTGCAAATTGTGGGCGAACACAATTATTTGGAGCTTGTCCGGCAATTGCGACAAAGATTGGAGATGTGGAAGTAGAACAAAATTTTTTTGTTCAAAATGATGGTGCTTATCCCGTGATATTAGGACAACCTTACATCACTGCATGAAGAATAGAAACCAAGGTGTTGAATGATGGATCTCATTATGCACGAATTCGAAGCTGTGATGGCAAGAAATCTGTACAATTCTTGACAGTGAAGTCTGAACATGAGAGGCATCGAGTTTGTCTTAGGGATGGGCCTCTGTCTAATTCTTTACACTTTTTGGATTTTTGAATTGCACTCGTGGAGAATGGGGATCCACGCGTGTAGAAGGACCAAATATTTTTGAGCTCCTCAATATACATGGCATTAAAAGTAGATTTGTTGGAATGACTAAGTGTGGGTTTGTGAGTTTTACGGATATAAAAGATTTGGACCCTGTAAATAAAAAGATCATTAAAAAGATGGAAAAAAATCTAAAATATGTAAAGGCTCTTTTAAATGGTGAGTATATTTTTGGAATATATGAAGAAAAAGGCATTGGAGATGATATATTGCAAGTTTTATGCAACTTGCAGATTAAAGAAGAAGAAAGTAATGGTACAGATATTATGATTGAAATTCACTCGAGAGCATTGTATCAAGAAATAATAGAAAAGCAATGAAAAGCAAGGATTTATGCCAAAGTTATAAGTTGGATCTTGAGGCCATGGTAAATACAAAATATAAAACAGTGGTCAAAAAGGTAAAGCCTATAGCAACTCAACTTCCATTGGATACTGATGAGCATGTCAAACAAGCAGAGAAGGAGCCAAGTTTAAGAGAAGCTAGGAAGATTGGGCATAAGTTTACTAAAGAAACATTAGCAAACTTGAAGATTGGAGGGAGAGAATTCTTGTTAGAACAAGAAGAAAAGATGTTTCAAGAGATGCTTTCAAAACACGAAAAGGCCTTTGCCTCTTCACCAGATGAGATTGGATGTGTGCAACCAGGTTTAGTAGTACCCATGGTTATTTTTATAATACCACATGTGCCATGGGATTTGAAACCAATACTAGTTCTACGAGCATTACTTCCCAAATTAGTTGACTTATTGAAGGAGAAAATGCATATGGGAATACTTGAGCCTTCAATGGCTCCATATTCTAATCGTTGGTTTACTATTCCTAAGAAGTCTGGAGCATTACGATTCATCCAAGATATGCAACCAGCTAACCAGATTACCATTAGGAACAAAAGATCAGGACCAATTGTGGATGAAGTAGCAGAAGCGTTTGCTGGACATGCCATATATTCCATTGGAGATCTGTACTCTGGTTATGATCAATTTCAATTGGCCATCGAAAGCAGAGACTTGACGACCATGAAGACTCCGTTAGGATTGGTTCGAATGTGCACATTCCCTCAAGGTGCTACAAACTGAGTGGCACATATGCAAAATGCAATGAATCAAATCTTGAGAGAGTTTGTACTAGAAAAGACTATACCCTTTGTGGATGACATTCCTATCAAAAGATGCAAAGAAGAATATTAAGACTCTACTTTGGATGATGATGGTTGCAGAGCATTTATAAGAACACACATTAAAGATGTTGATAAGATTTTATGCAAAATTGAAGAAGGAAATTTGACTGTTTCAATTGAGAAGTCTAAATTTGGTTTTGGAGAAATTTTGGTAGTTAGACATCTTTGTGGACGGTGTCGGGATAGAGAGAATCTGCCTCAAGAAAGCGCTAGGCTTCTGGCTGCCACTAATTACTCAAGCAAGATTCAAGTATAATAAAAACCCCCAATTTTATATAAGAGAGATCTCCATAGGGCTATTACACCCAATACACAAGCCTAATTTCCTCAAACCACTCAAAACAAAACAAAATACTCTAAACCCTCATTCTCCCGTAGGAAGGGAATTTTTTCTGAACTTCAATAACCCATAACTTTTAATCCAACCGTCCAAAACTACTCCAAATTTACATGAAGTACTCATATATTCTTCACAACTACTACCACAAATTTCAACCGTCGATTCATTATCGATCTTTAGATATCGCCAAAACCCTAGCAGTAGCTTTAAACCCTTGTTTACAAATACCCGTGTACTAAATTCTTCATATCTCACAATCTAAAAGTCCAAATGCTATGAAGCTTTGATGTATAGCTTCTTAGCACAATAATACACCTTCTTAAAAATGTTTAGACAAAATTTCGTCCAAAAACTTAAGATATGGCAAACCCCATCACCATCAACAAAATGGTCTACTTACTGCCTTGGAATTGGATGCGCTGTCTTCAACTCTTCATATCTCCTTCGTCTAAACTCAAAACTTAAGAATTCCTTCATAACAGACGTAGATCTTGAAATCACCTTTCCAACCGCACTGTCCGATCTCCAAAAGCCTCCGTAAAACTCCGCGAAATCCCAAAAGAGTGACAGTATGTATAAAATCCACTCTCTAACTTTGAACAAGTATATCTTCTACACCCTAACTCCAAATCGCCTAAAATTTCCTCTCAAACTATACCCAAAATCCTAAAATTTACAACCCTACCTCTGAAATTGCAAATCCCCTTTTTGAAGTCGCCGAAAACCCCTGTTAAGGTCGCGGGCAGCCTCCTCAAAGCCCATTGGACATGGTATTCGACCAATAGGGATGAAGTTCCCTATTCCTTGCCTTCATCCAACCATGGCTTGATTTCATCCCTCCCAATTAGCCTCTTACTAGCTTGAATTTTCATCCTTAAGTCCCCACCTTCTCTCAAGGCTTCATACTAAATATTTAGATCTTATAATTTTTAAATACCATAACTAAATAGGTAAAATAAAATAAAATGAAGTTTCTTCTATCAACCATTTTTAATTTAACTTACTAACCATTCTAACACATATCTAAATCTATAAACATATTAGGCATGTTGAGTGGATTTTACATACTGTAAGCAATTCTGATCTACGGATCAATATTATTATGGAAGAAGGCCTACGGGTATTTATATACCGCGCTTCCGGGAAATGATTCTTTGTAATGCTTGTCAATTTGAAGTGAAAGGAAGGTTTCTAGGAGCATGTGTCTTCTATCAAATATGGATACCTCATTTTGCTCACATATCAGAGCCTCTTTATAAATTATTAAGGAAGGGAATTAAATTTCATTGGAAACAAGAGCAAGATTTGGCGATGGAAGACTTGAAAGGAATTTTAAAGTCACCTCCAGTTTTAAAACAAGTTGAATATGAGAGCAAAAGATCGGTAATTGTTACAGTAGACACAAGTCCAATAGCCATAGGGTGGGTTGTTGGCCAGGATGATATAAAAGGAGATAGATTTGCTATTCGTTTTGGAACAAGGATTCTTACAGAACGCCAGAGAGCATATCCTCAAGTGAAGAGAGAGCTTTGGGATGCACTTACTGCTCTAATAACTGAAAGAAATTACTTGATTGGAACAAATGTTGTGTTAGAAACTGATTGCTTACCTCTTCTTGATATGATTGCCAATTGTTCTTCACCAGACATTGCCATGCTTTGATGGATAACATATATCAAGTCATTGAATCCAGTTTTGGTGCACATTGCTGGAAAAATGAATCCTGTGGCGGATATGTTATCAAGGGCCAAATATTTTCATGAAGAAGAAAATGATGGCTCATGAGGACAGTGAAGACTTTTTAAAAGAAAGGTATGTATTGGCTGTTGATAGAGAAAATTTAATCAATGACATCTTGCCATTCAAAGTAGAGTTATATAGGGAGAGACTACAAGATATTGGACTCTATTTGAGCACTTTGAAGAAGCAAGAAGGGTGGATGGACAAGACTTTTAAAGATATTAGACATCAATCATATGGATATCTGTTGAGAGATGGACTTCTTTGGAAGAGGGCAAAAATTGCTGATGAATTACCTTTGAGAGTGGTGGATGATCTTGAAACCAAAATCCATGTGCTTAGAGAATTTCATGATGCCCTTTGGGCTAGTCACAGAGGAATTTGGGCCACTTATACAAAGATTAAGGAACGATATTGGTGGAAGGGTTTATATAAGGATGTTGAAGAATTTGTAGCTTCATGTGTTATATGTCAACTTCAATCTAAGGCCGGATACAGGGATGAACTACATCCCACTTATCCTCCTTCAATTCATTTCCAATGGATGATTGACTTAGTTGCAATACCACCTGGAATTTGGGGAATGAAGTATCTTGTTTTGGCAAGGGAAGAGCTCTCAAACTTTGTTGAAGGAAGAGCTCTTCGAACCAAGACTACGGAAGGAATTTGCAGATTCATTCTTGAAGATATTTTTAGCAGATATGGAAGTATTGGAAGAATGAGAGCTGATAGGGGTGAATTAGATGCAGTTGAAGCAAGATCATTTTTCCAAAGATATGGTGTACAACTAAGGTTAACAACTGCTTACAATCCTGAAGCTAATGGCAAAATAGAGAGGGGGCACCCTCCTATCATTCATGCCTTAGTTAAGGCTTGTAAAGAGAAGCCTAATCTTTGGCCTAGGCTATTGCCATTTGCATTATGGGCTGATAGAACCACCCATAGCATTGTCACTGGATATATGCCAGTAGAACTTATGCATGGACATAAGCCTATTATGCCTGGAGAAGAATCAGTTCCAACTTGGATATTTTTGTCTTGGGAAGATGATATTACAAGAAAAAGGCTATTAGAACTTCGTATTCAGCAGCTTAGAAGATTGCCTGAAGATATACAAACAACATTAAAAAGGCTTAAGGCTGCTAGATTGAGCAATAAAGAGAGATTTGACAAAACCCATAGAATGGGTCTAAGAAAATTGAGGAAGGTGATTGGGTGTTGGTGTTTGACAGTTCATTAGAACATCAGCACAGCACAATGAGGAAGTTTGCACGAAGATGGTTTGGACCATATGTGGTGGTTAAAGTATATACCAATGCCATTTATTTGCTGCGAGAGTTGGATGGAACTTTATTGAAGATCCCAATAGCAGGCAAAAGAATTAAAACATATAGAAGAAGGGATGGAAAGTTTCACACCAATGATCTCGAAGAATTCTTAACTCCATCAGAGAACAAAGAAATACCAAAAGGTGATGAAGAGATTGAAATGGAGGATGAAGAGGATTAAACTTGGCACATACCGGAGGATGTGCAGGTTTAGAAGGCGAGCATGTCATACTGCATTTACGTGCAGTATATAAAAATATTAAATATCATGTATCTATTGTTAATATATATGTGAGTGCTAGAGATTATTTTAGAAGATATTATAAAGAGAGGATTTAATATAGCTACTTAGTTCATGAATTAAGATGGCTATTTGTTTTGTTCCTACCTTATTTATATCCTAGAATAGACTCTTTTATAATTAGAAGAAAAATAAAGGTTGTTTTATTTTTCTTGTTGACTTTTGAGGTAGAATGGACCTTGTGGGGGGTAAGAAAGAAGAGCATGGGAGTGAATAAGGCCCATCCAATAGGATTTGGCTGCCCATGTGAGCGTCTCATAGTCTAATATGGAAAGAAAGGAAGATATACTCCTCTTGCTAGACCGACGAAGAGAGGTAGTTTTGAATGGTGAACTTTGGAGAGAGATAGCTCCGAGGAGATAAAAGCGTTTGTAATGAAAATTGGTGCGTGTGTTTTTCAAGTTGTGAGGATTCTAGAACCTATTCACTTGCTTGTTTTGGAGTTGTGAGCAAAACATTATGCTTGTTTTAGTAGAGTAGAGTTTGCTGCCATCCGACGAAGAGGGGCAGAAACTTCGAGCTGCTACTGCAAGTTTGATTTCAATTCTTTCTTAGTGAAATTTACAGAGAGTGTGGAAAATTGTGTTAGCTTTCTATCAAGACATCTCTTGTAGCATTTTGAGTTGGAGAGCAAAAGTTGTGAGCTTGAGAGTGGGAAAGGGTTTGCTGCCACCCGATGAAGTGGGGTAGAGATTTTGTTCAACCACCCAAGTCGGACAGTCTCTTCAATCTTTTTGGTATTTTAGGTGCTTATAGTAGCTTGTGTAAGCTTTCCAAAAAAACAAAAATCAATACATTTGGAGCTTTGATGAAAGTTTTATGAGCCATGAAGTATCAAAGAGGGAAAATTGTTGCTAGGGTTTGAAGAGTAGAATCAACTAGCTACAAAATTTGGAGTTTGAGAGGCATGCATGCGAAATTTTAGAACAAGTTAGATGATGGAGTGAGCTTTCTAAAAAGCTATTGCATGCCCAATTTGGAGAAGGGAAGTGATCACAACAAAGGCTGAAGTGAAGAGGAGCTTTGCTGCCTTTGCATTTGTTGGAAAATTTTAGTGCCTATTTCTTTTAGCCATAACTTTTAAATGGTAAGTCATCTATTTGTGAAAATTTGATATGTTTTACAATGGATTATTGGCTTTCCATAGGCTATAAGCACGCTTGATTCGACCTTTGGATGAATTTTTAGTGATTTATTTAGTTTCAACTTGTTGTATAACTTGTATTCCTCATATGCAGTTGTATTTTGAGGTATACTTGAATACATACACACTTTGCTTATACCTTTTATACAAGTATACATACTTGTATTTATATCAAGTATTTATACAAGTATTCTATAAGTATTCTATAAGTATTATACATAATATTTGTACAAGTATTTGTACAAGTATTATACCAAGGATTTATACAAATATTATATAAGTATTTATACAAGTATTATTCAAGTATTTATACTTTATATTTGTATAAGACTTATACAAGTATAATACAAGTATAACTTGAAAGCTTGAACAAATATTGTGCAAGTATAGAAGATACTTGCACGGCTTCCTCTCATGTTCCCTGCTAGTTCTAGTAGCAGCTAGGAACCCGGCGTTTTCCCAAGGCGAATTCTCTCAACCCGACAACGCCGTGAACTACTCGATTGAGATGGTACTACTAGTATAGTATCTATATTCTCACTAGCCATATCTAAATATACCTTGATATTAGAAATCTTGATACTACGAAATACAATAAGTTATATTTTGATAAGACCTGGATCCCTTTTCTATTCATTTCTCCAAAGAAGACTTCATCTTCACACTTCATTAATGGCCAGCTTTTGATTTATTAGAATATCGTCGATAGAATTCTCGTACCTTTTGCGATGCATTGGCGAGATTTTCGGTCGGTTCGCATGTTCGTTCATTAATATCGTAGCTGCTCCAATGTACAAAATATTCTAATTTATTCCATCTTCACCGTGAATCTAGTATCCTT
>JAWRVF010002164.1:0-15000 GCA_036785485.1 Physcomitrellopsis africana
ATTTTTCAATGTGTAGGAAATTGAAGAAGTTGCCGGAAGGGTTTGGAAGCTTAACATGTTTGGAGGAATTGAATTTTTCAAAGTGTAGGAATTTAAAGAAGTTTTCGGAAGGATTTGGAAGCTTGACTTGTTTGAGGAAGCTATATATGCAAGACTGTGAGGCTTTGGATGAGTTTCCAAGTGGATTGGGCAATCTAATTGCATTGGAGGAGTTAGATTTTTCAAAGTGCAAGAAATTGAAGAAGTTGCCGGAAGGATTTGGAAGCTTGAGATGTTTGAGGAAGTTAAACATGTGGGAATGTGAGGCTTTGGATGAGTTTCCAAGTGGATTGGGCAATCTAATTGCATTGGAAGAATTGGATTTTTCAACGTGTAGAAAATTGAAGAAGTTGCTAGAAGGATTTGGAAGCTTGATTTGTTTGAGGAAGGTATATATGCAAGAATGTGAGGCTTTGGAGGAGTTTCCAAGTGGATTGGGCAATTTGGTTGCATTGGAGGAATTGAATTTTTCAAAGTGTAGGAATTTAAAGAAGTTTCCGGAAGGATTTGGAAGCTTGACTTGTTTGAGGAAGCTATATATGCAAGACTGTGAGGCTTTGGATGAGTTTCCAAGTGGATTGGGCAATCTAATTGCATTGGAGTAATTGAATTTTTCAAAGTGTAAGAAATTGAAGAAGTTGTTGGAAGGGTTTTGTACGCTTGACTTGTTTGAGGAAGCTAAACATGTGGGAATGTGAGGCTTTGGAGGAGTTTCCAAGTGGATTTGGCAATCTGGTTGTATTGGAGGATTTGAATTTTTCAAAGTGTAAGAAATTAAAGAAGTTATTGGATGGATTTGGAAGCTTGACTTATTTGAGGAAGGTATATATGCAAGAATGTGAGGCTTTGGAGGAGTTTCCAAGTGGATTGGGCAATCTAATTGCATTGGAGGAATTGAGTTTTTCAGAGTGCTAGAAATTGAAGAAGTTATTGGAAGGGTTTTGAAGCTTGACATATTTGAGGAAGCTAAATATGTGGGAATGTGAGGCTTTGGAGGAGTTTCTAATTGGATTGGGCAATCAGGTTGCATTGGAAGAATTGAATTTTTCAGAGTACAAGAAATTAAAGAAGTTGGCGGAAGGATTTGGAAGCTTGAGATATTTGAGGAAGCTTGACATGTGGGAATGTGAGGCTTTAGAGGAGTTTCCAAGTGGATTGGGCTATCTAGTTGCATTGGAGGAGTTAGATTTTTCAAAGTGTAGGAAATTGAAGAAGTTGGCCGAAGGGTTTGGAAGCTTGAGATGTTTGAGGAAGCTAAACATGTAGGAATGTGAGGTTTTGGATGAGTTTTCAAGTAGATTGGACAATCTGGTTGCATTGGAGGAGTTGGATATTTCAGAGTGTTAGAAGTTGAAGAGGTTACCAAAAGGATTTGGAAGTTTGACTTGTTTGAGGAAACTAAATATGTGGGAGTGTGAGACTTTGGATGAGTTTCAAAGTGGATTGGGCAATCTAATTGTATAGGAGGAATCTAATTTTTGAAAGTGCAAGAAATTGAAGAAGTTGGCAGAAGGATTTGGAAGCTTAACATGTTTGAAGGAGCTAAACATGTGGGAATGTGAGGCTTTGGAAGAGTTTCCAAGTGGATTGGGCAACCTAATTACATTGGAGGAATTGAGTTTTTCAAAGTGTAGGAAATTGAAGTTGTCGGAAGGATTTGGAAGCTTGACTTGTTTGAGGAAGCTATATATGTAAGAATGTGAGGCTTTGGAGGAGTTTCCAAGTAGATTGGACAATCTAGTTGCATTGGAGGATTTGAATTTTTCAAAGTACAAGAAATTGAAGAAGTTGGCGGAAGAGTTGGGAAGCTTAACATGTTTGAAGGAACTAAACATGTGGGAATGTGAGGCATTGGAAGAGTTTCTATGTGGATTAAACAATCTAATTGCATTGGAGGAATTGAGTTTTCTAAGTGCATGAAATTGAAGAAGCTGCCAGAAGGATTTGGAAGCTTGACATGTTTGAGGAAGCTAAACATGTGGGAATGTGAGGCTTTGGAGTTTCCAAGTGGATTAGACAATTTATATACATTGGAGGAGGTTGGTTTTTCAAAATGTAGGAAATTGATGGAATTGCCGAAAGGGTTTGGAAGCTGGATATGTTTATAGAAGCTAGATATGGAGGACTGTGAAGCTTTAGAGGAGTTTCCAAGTATATTTGAAAGTTTGTTGAATTGCATGAGTTTTGGATTGGATTGGAGAACTTGATGCACTGGAAAAATGACGACTCTTTTTATTTTGGAGACTGTTGGAGTTCTGTGTTGAGTTTAGAGGTTTGACAAGTTTGAAATATAGATTTAGCAATGTGAGGTTTTAGAAGACTTTTCAAGTGGATTGAAAAATGTAGTTGCATTGGAGGTGTTGAGTGTCTCCAAATGTAGGGCATTAAAGAAATTGCTTGAAGAGTTTCAATCTTTGACATATTCATTATGTACTTGTTCTTGGCTAATTATATATTTTATGTTGGACTTGTATCATGTGCATTTCAAAACTCAATCTCTAGTGATGTGCTAGCATTGTTGTGATTTAGTATCAAGTTTTGAACTTGAATATCCAAATACATGAATTATTATTATAACAATCATAATCATGAGATTTGATTAGACCATGCATAATAGTATGAAAGCAAAAAATAAAAATAAAATAAAACTTGACTTGAATTAAGCTAGAAGATAAAGTTGATATATTATTTAGTTCCAATGGTATTGCAATTATGCTTGCCTAATAATTGATGTGGAAATAGAAATAAGTGAGATTTAAAATCAAAAAAGAATATTAGACTTCTTAAAAAACACTCCAAGAAAGGATGTATCATATATGAAATTAGGATCTAAATCCTAAAATCTTAAATTCTAAAACCTATTCTAAATCTTAAAGCCCTTTATAAGAACAAAAATGACCATGTTATAGTTAACTCCACTACAAAAATCTTTAAGATGATATTTGCGCTTTGGTAATTGTATTGTAAGTTAGTATTGTAACACCTAATGGAGTTAAAGTTTTAGGATTTAGAATTATATAGGTATTTTTGTGAAAATTAATTTTTTATTTTTAAATTTGAGTAGATAAATTCTTTGTTTTTAGAATCTATAATTCCAATCTTATAATTATTTTTTTCTACAAATTCTTCATTTGAAAGATATTAAGGATTTAGGATTTAGGATTTAAGGAACCTGGGTGGATAGGTAGGATAGTCCATAACAGGGCATGATCTGCTGTTCTCTGCATATTGTTAATTTGTCAAGTATTATTATATGTATATTTTGTAATAAAATATCAAACTATGAATCTCTAAAAGAAGTCCTATTCATGAATCTATTTAAATGTGATGATAGTAACACTTTTGAAAATATCATATATTGTATTTTAAAATTTTGGCACCAAAAGGTTTGAAGTTATTATGAGTGGAGGATGAAAAGTCCAAATAAAGTTGATGCCCTCACTTGTCCCTGTTCCAAAAGTACCATAAGTAACAATTTTAGGATTAGTAAGGATATATAAGGTGTCTATAGGTATTAAATATATGCTATTGTTGTCACATTTTAACATATTCACCGAGCAAAAATAATAACTTCAAAACTTGTAACAAGCATATTATTAATCTTTTCAAACACGGAACTTATTGGGACCAAGTTTAGGGTTCAGGATTTATGGTTTAGGATTTAAGATTAAAGATTTAGGATTAAGGGTTAAGATTTAGGATTTAGGGTTATAAGAGTGTTCTAGAGGTTTTAGAGATCCCAATCTGTTAATATTTTAAGTGACATATTTATATCCCAATACTCACAATCTTACAAGGATTCCAAAAATCCCTAGTTTTTTTTGAAATTTTCAGTTATGTGAAAGTTAGGGTTTAGGATTTTTAAATCCTAATTTTAAGTCTAAAATGCATGTCAGTCAAGGATTGGAACCCCCTGTACATGTGTTTTTACTCTTCTTGGATATGTATTCTAATATTGATACTTGTCTATACTCCTAACCTTCGTCACTTCTTCCTTCTCTTCTTCCTACATTGCATTGCATTTCATATATGTGTCATAAAAAATTCCTTATTATTACAAGAACTTTTGAATTAAGAAACATATCTGGTAAAATCTGTATGAGTACTCTTCTATTGATGTCCGCTATTGTGGATTGTTGCATCATAGACGAGGACCTTGTCCACTCCTCTGCCGACATTGAAAAATTCATCATCCAACAAAATACTACCAATGCTAACTAGAAGTACTTGGTATACGTAACCTATCTAATCTTGTACCATATCCTTTAGCTTCTCTTGTCCACTCTTCAGCGAATGATCTTGGTCCATCTAATGAAGAGAGATCCAACAATAAATGTTGCTCAAAACATAGGAAAAATACTATTGAAAACATAAGCTTTAAACCCCGATTCAAAATCCACATTTGAATCTAGTTTATACATAACTAATAAATTCCAAATATTTCACGAACGCACCTCAGTAGGAGCCATGGCCTCTATAACTTGAAGTCACTAAAGAACATATATATGGTTTATAGGTGCTGCGAGACTTCTTCCTTTAGTCAAGTTGTAGAAAGAAAATTCAAACAGAAACCTTGAAAGCATCAAACGGAAGAGTCGATGAAGAAAACATCATACAATGTCTAGGATTATCCCAACATTGAAATCGCACTCAATTGCTAAGAATTCCAAGTAAACACAAACTCTAGACCTCTGCCACAATCCTCACCTGCACACATCCCAGAGTAATTAAACATGCAGCAATATACAAACCCTCCAACCAACCAAAATGATTGGAGAAATAGATCATGCACTAACGTACCAATCCACCCGCCAACCAAAATAATCAAAGTAATCAAATATATAGACAAAAGATCAATTCCTGAGACCGTTGCTATATTATGACATAGCCACTATTGTTATAAAGTTACGAATATTAACAAACATAATATTTGGGAGTCAAATATACTCAAGTTGTGATTCTACGGCATTTTTCTAAATCCTAAACCTTGGTCGCCCTCCATTGCTCTTCTCTTTTATCCCTCCCTAAGGCTTGTATGAATGCATAGCATGTTTGTATGCGGTTCTGTTGGGGCCCTTTCACGCCCCCACCTTCCCTCTCCCCCTCCACCTCTTGCATCACATTGCTTTGCGTTGTGTGTCTCTTTGTTGCATGTCTCCTCCTCCCTTAATTTCACCTCGACCTTGCCCTCTTTCCTCTCCTGCAGTCTCCTTAGTAGCCCATGTCACCACAATATCCTCCGTGCCAAATTCTTTCATGTGCTTATATCATGGTTGGAGGCATATATAGTATCTCATCAGTTCCATCTTTTTCTACTTCATGCTTATTGCATCACCTCTATCGCACTCGCTTTGTCCTTGTTGTTCTGTCATTTTCCAGTAATCAATCATGCCCCAGCTATGTTCGTACGTAGGTCTCCTCATGTTCCTGCTCATGTTGGCGATCAGATGGGCTGGTGCATGAGTTACAACTCTAATACCAATTTTTTCATTCCCTTGAAATCATCATGCCCTACCACGTGGCAAATTTGAAGTTGATGAAGTTTTTTCCTCGCACAACAAATGTGCTCTAACTGTTGCACCTCGTTTAGTAAATAAAAGCGCACCCTGAATCTTTGTTCTTGAGATTGGAATGCAATGCAATGCATAGATACCACTACTTGATTTTCACTCCTCTAGTTTTTCTCCCTGTCATGGAAGAATATCCTTTCCCTTTACATGCCATGAGATTCTTGGATGGACAAAGATCTTCCCTCCACACTATGCGCAAATGCATTGATTGTCCTCAATTCACCTTCTTTCACTCTACTAGAAGGGTTTCTTTGTGACTTTGGAAATTCAGAAAATGAAACCCAATGTTGAGCAAATAGGTCCAAGTTTGAAATGGCAAAAAAGGCCCAGGTTGAAACGATGACCACGGCAATTGCTTCTGCGAATGGTGGAAGCTAAATTGAATGATCTTGTACCACTTTGTAGTGTAGTAGATTCCATGAGTCCACTCCAATTTTTCAATCTGTGAAATGTCAGAGACACAAATGTCGAAGTAGCATGATATGTGGAACTTATGCTAAGATTGACAATACTCAAAAGATCTTCTAGTTCTTCATCCCAAGAAGAAGTTAACAACAGGAGTGTCGAAGCATCTACTAGAGGTTGAGACATGGGAGTTGGTGGTGAAGGATGTCATGGAGAAGGTTTTTATCTCGGAGGATATTTTTAATCCCAACAAGTCTATAGTTGACGAATAAGAGAGAGAATCAGCGTAGTTGGATGTGGCAAGATTATCAAATGACGAGAGAAGTGCCTACAATAGCCTTAGCTAGGAGTATAAGTTGGTGAAGTATATCGTAATTACGAGCCTCTCTTCTCTTGCGTAAAATGTATTGAGGGAGAGAGGGAGTCCATTCTGAATGTTTTGAAGGACGGTATATGAAATACCACTGGTGCATTAAAAAAGGATGCAGGTCTTGAGAACGGGACCCCCAAGGATGCTGGCCAAGACAAGGCATTCGGGAACATTGAGTGTAGATGCATTGCTTTTTTGAATATACATTGGAAGAAATGGTTTGGGTGAATGTGCTTTGCAAGCCTTATACACGGTGTATACTTAATACATTATGATTATGTTTTTTGTATAATATATTTAGGGATCCAATGTATGGTTGCCTCATGATTCTGAGGGCTTTGAGATTGAATTCATGGAAATATAGAGCATAGTGTAATACGTGAAGGGACACCTTTATTTTTTTTGCTTCATTTACTTGCGGCAAAGGGTAGAGGAGTCAACTTTTGGAGGATCTCAAGTATATATAGTTCTCTTGCTTGCATGGATATGAGTGGTTGTAAAGAGTGCTTTCATTGGTATGAAGTAAGACTAGGATTCTACGTAGGAAGAGTTTGATTCATCAGAGTGATACAAATTGGCAACTTTGGAAAGGAATTGAAAAAGAGATATGAGATTATCCTGGAAACAAAGATAGCTATCCTACAAAGTGTATTTCTTTTTTTTCTTTTTTTTCTTCTTCTTATTCCTTAAATTAGAATTGACCTATAGAAAGTGTATGTCTTTTAGCTGAAAAGACGAGCCTTATCTTCTAATGTATTTGCCAAATACGAGCAAGGTCAAGATGAGGATACAATTGTGTGGGCAAAACTAACAGGATTGGAAATGGTGAGCCTATATTTCCATGTTGCGTCTATCTCATTGTGAGTTGATTTGTGTCATTTTGCTCACTGTGTACTTTTTAACATGGTCATTGTTGGTTTGTCCGAAATCTGACAAAAGCTATTATCAATGGTTATATAAAGGTGCATTGTCCATTTTGTGACATGTCGTGGAAAGTGGATCCAGGCTTGCGGGTCTTGGAGTGTGCAAACTGTCAAAAAATAAGATAAGAATGTGGAGTATTTTAGTGTTGTTGATTAAAATATTTGTGAGGTGTGAGGTTGACATTTCAATGTTAAAAATTAAATTTTCTATTAATTTGAAGTAATGATAGTACTAATGTGTCTCCAATATGAAGTAATGAAAAACCATCTTAAACACTAAGCTTGTGTAGTTGATTCATCCACACATAAAAACTTCCCACCATTGACAAAGTTAGGTTTAGAATTTAGGATTTAGGTTTAAAATTTAGGAATTAGGATCTAAGAATTAGGATTTAGGAATTTAGGATTTTAGGTTTTAGGATTTAGGGATAAGGGTTTAGAATTTAGGATTTAGGATTCAAGATTTAGAGTTTAGGATTACAAGAGTGTCCTAGAGGTTTTTGATTGTATTTTTTATTGTATTTTTTCACCTATTTTTTTTGATTCAAATTGATTTATGGCATGCATGGTTACAAAGACCTCTATAAAACTTTCAAATTTCAAATTCAAGTACTTTGAATTTAAAGCTTAGGATTTAGATTAGAGTTCTAGGGTTTGAATTCAAGATGTTATACTCCTTTGTTCTCTCTTCACCATGTCCAAAATCCATCCATCTAATCTACATCCATCCATCCAAGTCATGGTCTTCTCTTCCTCAACTGTAGCATCGTTGTTGTGTAATTCTGGAAAGATATAAAATTATAAATAAATATTTCATCTTTTACAAATATACAAAAAAAAAAAAGAATTAATCCATATATTTAAATTTTAAATATTTTGATGGCAACACTCATCATCGAGCATCCATAACCCTGTCGACTCTAGCTTGCTCCGCATTGGACTGCTCGACGAGATTTGAACAAGTTTTTAACAAACGCGATTTAAGGATATAAAGAGAAGAGGAGAACATAATATAATACAAGTTGAAATCACTAATCATGTTAGGAATTGCCGATCGAGCATTCACGCATGGGATATTTGAGTATTAGCTGTATCCGATACGATATCTGATGCAGCCATGCAAGGACTGGCAAAACTGTCAATGGCAGGTGTGCTTGTTTGTGCACACGTCAAAGCAGATGCGGCTATTGCCGAATGCTACAAATGTCAGGCGATGTCATTGCCTCAGGGATTGCTTGTTTATGCTGTCAATTCTTAGTGTGGACAAGTAGGGGGGTATACACCATGGACAATCGGAGATGCACCTAGGGTCGATGCCATCGTCACCATTAGAGGTGATGCCCGGTTTAGGATTTAGGATTTAAAATTACAAGAGTGTCCTAGAGGTTTTTGATTGTATTTTTTATAGTATTTTTTTACCTATTTTTTTTTGTTTCAAACTAATTCATGGCATATATGGTTACAAAAATCTCTATAAAGCTTTCAGATTTCAAATTCAAGCACTTTGAATTTAAGGTTTAGGATTTAGATTAGGATTTTAGGGTTTGAATTCAGGATGTTATATTCCTTTGTTTTGCCTTCACCATATTCAAAATCGAACCATCCAATCTACATCCATCCATATGACTCATAGTCTTCATTTTCTCGGCCGCGGTACCGCCATTGTGTCAATTTGGAAAAGGTTAGGATTTTGGATTTTGGATTTTTAGAATTTAGGATTTAGGATTTTAGAGTTTAGGCTTTAGAATTTTTAGAATTTAAAATTTAGGGTTTAGGATTTTAGGATTTAGGATTTAGGATTTAGGGTTTTAAGATTTAGGATTTAGGATTTAGGATTTAGAGATTCAAGAGTGTCCTAAAGGTTTTTGACCGTATTTTTAATTATATTTTTTCACCTATTTTCTTTGTTTCAAATTGATTCATGGCATGTATGGTTACAAAAACCTCTATAAAGCTTTCAATTTTTAAATTCAAGCACTTTGAATTTAAGCCTTAAGGTTTAGATTAGAATTTTAGGATTTGAATTCAGGATATTATATTCCTATGTTCTGTCCTCATTATATCCAGAATCCATCAATCCAATCTACATCCATCCATCCAACTCATGGTCTTCTCTTCTTCGATTGTAGTACCGCCATCGTGTCAATCTGGAAAGACATGAAATTACAAATAAATATTTCATCCTTTACAAACATACAGAAAAAAAAAATTAATCCATATACTTAAATTTTAAATATTTTTATGGCAACACTCGTCATCCAACAGCAATGATCTTGCCGGCTCCGACTTATCCCGCACTGGACTGCTTGGCGGTGTTGTATTGTAATTGTTTATAGTATGTAAAATCCACTCAAAATGAATAATATATTTATAGATTTAAATATGTATTAGAATGATTAGTAAAATAAATTAAAGGGGGTTGATATAAGAAAATTTATTTTAGATTTTTATTTAGTTTGGTTATGACTTTTAAATTGTATGGAGCCTAAATATTTAGTATAAAGCCTTGAGAGGAAATTGGGATCCAAAGAAGAAGAATTAAACTATTAAGAGGCCTATTTGGAAGGATGAAGACAAAGTGAGGATGAATGAAGACAAGGGGTGAAGTTCTTCATTCCTATTGGTCAATGGTCATGCCCAATAGGCTTTAAGGAGGCTGCCCACAACAATAATAAGGATTTCGGCAACTTCAAGGAGGCCATTCGAAAATCAGAGACTAGGGTTAGAAAGCTTATTTTTTGGGCTACAATTTTGGTATAAAAATTGAGGGATTTAGAGTTTTAATGAGGGAGGAGTAGGCGCTTGAAGTTAGGGTGTACAAATTATACCTACTATCACTCTTTTGAGGATTGGAGGAGTTCTATGAGAGCTTTTGGAGATCGGGAGGTGCGGCTAGAGAGGAGATTTCAAGCTCTACATCTATTATGGAAGAATTTTTACATTTAGAGTTCTATAGAAGGAGATATTGGGAGTCAAAGATAGCAAATTGAATTCCAAGGTAGTAAGTAGGCCATTTTATTGATAGTGATGGGATTTGCCATATCTTGATTTTTTGGATGAATTTTTATCTCAAATTGTCTAAAAAGGTGTATTATTATGCTAAAAAGCTATAAATCAAAGTTTCATAGTATTTAGACTTATAGATTGTGAGATATGAAGAATTTAGTACACGGGTGTTTGTAAACAAGGGTTTAAAGCTACTACTAGGATTTTGGCAATATCTAAAGATCAGTAATGAATCGGCAATTGAAATTTGTGGTAGTAGTTGTAAAGACTACATCAGTACTTCATGTAAATTTGGAGTAAATTTGGACAATTGGATTAAAAGTTATGGATTATTGAAGTTTTGAAAAAATTCCCTTCCTACGGAGGAATGAGGGTTTAGAATACTTTGTTATATTTTGAGTGGTTTGATGAAATAAGACTTGTGTATTAGATGTAATAGCCCTATGAAGGAGAATTTATATAAAACTTGGAGATTTTTATTATACTTGGATCTTGCTTGAGTAATTAGTGGCAGCTAGAAGCCCAGCGTTTCTTGAGGCAAATTCTCTCTACCACGACAGCGGGATTTGAAAAAGTTTTTAACGAACGCACTTTAAAGATATAAAGAAAAGAGGAGAATACAATACAATACAAGTTTAAATCACTAACCATGTTAGGAATTGTCGATGGAGCATTCATGCATGGAATATTTGAGTGCTGGCTGCATCCGGCGTAATATCCGACGCAGCCAAAATCTTTTATAAAGCTTTCAGATTTTGAATTCAAGCACTTTCAATATAAGACTTACAATTTAGATTAGGATTCTAGGATTTGAATTCAAGATATTATATTCCTTTGTTCTGCCTTCATCATATCCAAAATCCATCCATTCAATCTACATCCATCCATATGACTCACGGTCTTCCCTTCTTCAATTGTAATACCGCTGTCGTGTCAATCTAGAAAGGATTAGGATTTAGAGTTTGAGGTTTTTAGGATTTAAGATTTAAGATTTAGAGTTTGAGGTTTTTAGGATTTAAGATTTAGGATTTAAGATTTAGGATTTTAGGAGTTTAGAATTTAGAGTTTTTATAATTTAAAGTTTAGAATTTAGGATTTTAGGGTTTAGATTTTAGAATTTAGGACTTTAGGATTTAGGATTTAGGTTTAGATTTAGGATTTTTATATTTTAGGAATTAGGATTTAGGGAATCCGGGTGGATATTTAGGATTTAGGGAATCTAGGTGGGTGCATGGGACAGTCCATAACAAGGCATGATCTTACATTTCTTGTATTCTATGAATCTATCAAGGCTATCTCTCAAACATAGCTAGTTAGTAACAAGATTTGATGATGAATACTACAAAATTGTATTGATACAATCTAGAATATCATATACACTTGTTCAAAAAATCATTTGAAATAAAATTCCAAACAAAAGCATTTATTTTCTTATATGTGCTATAGAAATGAACATAAAATATGATGCCTAAACAAACATCATATATTGGATTTAACTCATATCACCAAAAATATATATAAATGAAGTCATTATCTTCAGAGGATTAGAAGCCAAAATAAAGTTGACACCCTCA
This sequence comes from Physcomitrellopsis africana, assembly GCA_036785485.1. Taxonomy (NCBI): domain Eukaryota; kingdom Viridiplantae; phylum Streptophyta; class Bryopsida; order Funariales; family Funariaceae; genus Physcomitrellopsis; species Physcomitrellopsis africana. Next base: position 11,888 of record JAWRVF010002164.1, read on the forward strand.
CTTGTCTCCGTCCCAAAAACACCACAAACAAAAAATTTAGGATTAATGAGGATAGATCAGGTGTCTTCAGGTGTCAAAAATATACTATTATTATCATATATTAATAAAATCACCAAAGAAAAATAATAACTTCAAAATTAGTTACAAACACTCAGCATAAATCTTTTCAACCAAAGAACTTGTTGGGATGCTGAATTAGAGGTAGCCATATTGGTTCACTATAGAAAACTTTGACCAGCACTTTCTTCTCTCCTCTATTGCAACCCTGTAATGTATGTTCAAAGAAAAAAAGTAGACTTAGGCTTTTATAGTAAGGCACTAAAAAATAAATACTGACCATGCTGTTATACATTTTAATTGAAAGATGGCTCCACTTCATGTGAATGTCGGCTAATTAAAAAGATCCTTTGTAATATTATAGTATCTCAAAAATATAGATATATTATTAAAATGTCCAATACTTGGCATTGAATTCCAACTAGTATGTTCAAATATATAAATGAAGTTATGACATGATATGACATATAGTAGCTAAATTGGAATAATTTCCAAGTTCTACTAGTATATCTTAAGGCCTAGTTAATGAAATTAGTCTATGTCAAATTAGAAATGGTGGTATTTCAATATTTTACTGGTCATTGGATTTAAGGTGGAAGATCTATTAATTTTGAAAAGCTATCTTATTGAAATCCAAAAAATGGATACAATATAATAATTATAATAGGGGCGATAAATATTTTTTTCAAACATTTAGCTTATCATCATAGGTTTGTATTTTTTTCTAAAGAGTAAAATAATCACTTCAAATTGTATTTACATGAACCAAAAATTGTAAGCCATCTAAAAAGAAACCTTCAAATTATGTAGTTGTCAAATATTAGTGCAGAGCTTTGAGTAGCTCAATTTTTATAAAATATTTGAAGAAATGTTGATGTTTTTTAATTTTGCTTTTCTACTTTCAAAACTTCAAGATTTGGTATTTGCCTGGAGTTATCATAAAAGCTTTAGCACCATACTATATAAACTAGGTTATATATTTAAATATTTTTCTTTTCTGGAATTATTTGATATCAATATTGAATGCCTTTGGTCTAAGGCATGATGATTCAATAAATACTTAGACCAGGGAACCTGGAATGAATTATTTAGTTTTGTCCAAAGTTTTGTACATGTGCATACTATCAAGATCTCCATTATCCAGCATCTTCAACTGAGATATGCAATCTCAAAAGGTCTAAATCATATTCCAATAAAGCCTACCTCGATCAGTCTATGTATTGCTGCTATCTTAGAGGCTTTCTAGCAAATAGTATCAATTTTTAATCTTAATGGATTGGACTTTTTATTATTGGAGGTCCAAGAATGGATCAAGTCCAAATGCTTAACTCGCTTAAAAGAAGCTGCATTCAAAAATCAATATGGTTTTTGGTCGTCACAACCAGACTTATCTTCAATACAAGCAGTCAAATATGAAATTATTAGGGTGATTAAACATCTATACTATTCAGGTCTTGATAAAGCTGCAAACAATTGTTGCTTTATTTGCATATGCTATATATGCCTCATATCCATGCAGAGATTATTAGGGATTGATTTTAGTCCTTATAAAGATGAGGATACATGGTTATTTAGATTGTGCATATTATCTAAAGTATCTAGTGATCTTCATGTGCTGTTTCTTGTGCTTATGGTAGAATATGAAAGCCTACCATATCTCATGGCAATATACAAGCTATACAAGGCAAAATACTGTTGGTTCATCAATGTATTCCATATAGTCTATTTTAGAATTGTACTTGTCTTGACTATCTCAACAATGCTTATTTTGGATTTTGTCAAACTTTGGGCCATTGATTAGATTGAATATTATGCGAGATTCTTTCGGATAAAAACCTTGTTATTTTGTTCAGCCATTGAGGTATTTTTTAACATGCTAGAGAGACTATTTGACATTTTTGTTACAAATATTACACAATGTTATGAAAGTACCCCTCTGATAGGTGAGGATAACCTTCTTGATGTAATAGCTCACCTCATAAAAATAGGTTTTAGCAAACAAAAATAACTCCATCTTTGTTCAAATCCAACCATATGGATTTGTAAGGATGTCAATGGACAAGGAGCAAAAGCCATCTAGGCCTCTAGGCATCTATCCTATGGCTCATGATTTTCTATAGATGAAACAAGGTTAGTTAAGTTTCATGCTTGGCTTATGAAAAATTATTATATCAACTTAGGAGATCGTATATGGCAAAAGGTTACTAGAATACCAATGAGATTTGCATGCTCAACACTCTGATGCAACACGTATTTATTATTTTACAAATCCCAATTCATCCATAGATTAGCTAAGTTAGGTAGGCCTGACTTGATGGCTCTATTGCAATTTGCTTACTGTTATATTGATGACTTGTGTTGGTTAAATAATGATATTGCCAAACAATTCCTTTCTTCTACTATAGAAAGGACTAGCCATAATTCCTTCTAAATCTACCCTCTACATATCCTTGAAATTAAATGCGAAGTTGCATGATATTCTGAATTAGAGCCCAAACGTGGTTTGGAAGCTCATTTCATGAAGCTGAATATTTCTATATTTGAATTGGAGAGGCAAAATTCAAACTACAAACTGAGCAAGTTTGACAAATGGAGAGACCTTTCATTTCCATACTCTCAATATATAATATTCAAGTCAAATAGATCAGTCAAATAATCTTATGGGGTAATGATCTCTCAAGCAGTACCCATATTCTATTTATCTAGTACAATGGACGTTGTATTTTGAGAGCTACAAATTCTCATGAATACCTTAGTTAATAATGGTTTCAAGTGAATGAGGTTACGGAGCTCATTGAGCAATTTGTTGCAAACTAATTCTTTATCGGATATAAGATTTAATATCTTGGAGCTAATTGCAAAAATAGAGAATTGAGGTGTAATTCAATACCCCATATAGGATTAGGATAAAGTAATATTCACCTCCATTATATGAAATTCTTGTTTACATAAATAATTCATGTAAATACAATTGAAAGTGATTATTTCACTCTTTAGAAAAAAACACAAATCTATGATAATAAGCTAAATGTTTAAAAAAATATAATTATCGTCCC
>JAWRVF010002165.1:0-16755 GCA_036785485.1 Physcomitrellopsis africana
ATCCAATTTCAGATCCTATAATACCAATTGGTCTGCCGAGATCCTTTATCCATCAAACTTGGAACAAGCCTAGCCGGTATATACTAGTCGAGATGCTCCATATTCCAGATGAAAGAGGAAAAAGACCACTTCGATGCAATCAACGTAAGCAGCTAAGATATTATGTTAGTGAATGTCCCAATCTTTGAGCCAATGATGTTTATGCTCTAGTATGTGGAAATTGTAAGCAATCTAGACATACTTACCAGTAGTGCAATGCTCCATTTAATGTTAATAATCGAGATCAGCATATGTAGCTGCAAAGTAAGATGGAGGACAATAATCGAGTTCCAGAAGATTCTCTGATAAATCGGGTGGAATGCGTCCATGTAGTACTTATTTGGGCCCAACAAAAAGCGAAAGATCCAATTCAAAAATTGAAAGTACCAGTTGTAGCGGACTAATATAATCCATTGAATGGTATTTCAAATCTAACACCAATATCGAAGGTATTACCAACCAGGGGATCCAATTCATCTGTGCAACTTGAGGATGTCATTAGCCCCGAGATATTGGTTCAACCAAAATTGGTACCAATATCTTCCAAGTTTCAGGAGCCACCGCATCCATTAAAAAATCCTCTCATGGACAAGAAGTACGACAAAGTCCATCCAGCAGTTCTAGTTCCAAATTCCATAAGAAAATTATTTCAAGGGATCAAATTAAAACCCATGAAAAAGAAAAGGGCCTTGGGAATCATTGCCAATATGAAACCATATGATATTATGAAATATTTGGATGAAATTAAACCTTCTATTACAATGAAGCAATTGTTAGCAGTTGCGCTAGAATGTCATTCTACTTTGAATTCCTTGTTAATACGACATAGAGTTTGTAATAAAAAAATTCATGAGGTTAATTTGAATCCCAATCCGGGAGCACCAACTATCAATGTATCAATTGATGGTATTTTCATTCCTAGAATTCAAGTGGATGATGGCTCTAGTGTGAACTTAATGAACGTCGATACAATGGAGGAGTTGGATTTAAGACAATTAGTACCCACGACATTGGTATTGAGAATGGCAGATCATAGTAGGATAAAACCAATGGGTATCTTACACAATATTAATACTGTAATCGCGGGAATTACGTATGAAATTGATTATATTGATTTTTGATCACAAAGTTCAACTTTATCATATCCAATATTATTAGGTTGGCCATTGCTATATCAAGCCAAAGCTAGGAACGATTGGAGCCATGGAATGTTAACTATTGGGAAAGATAATGACAAGATTGTTTTAGAAATGTATCCAGTTCAATATCATGGAGAGTTTCAAATTATGGGCATAAAAGCAATATCTGAAGATGAGGGCCAATTTGACGCAGAGTATGACAAAGTTAATAATACAATGCAAGTTGAGAAGGACCCAATTCACATGCAGAAGCAAGGCGTGTAACACTAATATAAAGGATCAGGAGAATATTTTTTGTATCAGGAAGATGCAATGAATTCTGACGATGTCATAGCGGGGTGGATGAATAATCACGTGGTAAAAGAAAGTCGATACATTGGAACCTGAGTTGGATAAATCCGATTTGCTAGACCATATGAAGGATTCAGAGTAGAAGGGGCAAATCAAACTGGTGTCGTGTTGTGATTTGGCTACTATATAAAAAAATTGTACATATATATTTAATGTACAATTTACTACTTAGCTAAATGAAAGTCATATCAGTGGATTTTATTGGTCATAGGAAGTGATTAGGTTGCTAGTTTAGAAAGAATCTATTAAAAGGATTATTATTAAGGTTTATACAACCTTGTTTTCTTTCTAGTAGTGACTTTTGAAGTTAATTTTATATTGATAGTAACTTGTGTATATCTTAAGTCACCTATGTTAGACATTGGTGATCCTTAAGATCTTATTTACTTCTTTTATTTGGTGCTTAAAGCACAAGGTATGTAAATCATATAAGAAGAAGGGTTAAAAAAAGATTTTTAGTATAAAAAGGGTAGTTTGGCCATCCATGTAGATGGATAGAGGTGGATAATAGAAATCTCTATTCTAATTGGCCAAAAATCATGCCCAATGGGCTTCAAGGAGGCTGCCCAAGGATTTATTAGGAGTTAGGGTTTGTTTTTCGAGAGGAGTCGAACATCAGAAGCTAGGATCATAAGGTTTAGGTTTTTGGATCTGGTTTAGGTGCAAATTTTGTGTGATTTGCACTTTTTATGAAGAAGTTATAGGCGCTCAAAGTTAAGGTGTCGATTTCAGATCTACTATCACTCTTTTGGATATAACTCGTGCATACAGAGTGCAATCAAGGATTGGCAATTAGATTTGAAGAGATCACTTTCTTGGCTACAATTTTTAATTATAACTTGATAAAATCCAAGCTAAGGTGAAGGAGATATTGGGAGTTGAAGTCAGTGCTTACAAACTTAAGGGAAGTAAGTGACCCACTTACATAGTGGTTACATTTTGAGCTATATCTTAGGTAATTTGATAGATTTTTGGCTCAAAATTTTTAATAGTGTGTATGCTTATGTTACAAGATTATGTGCAAAAATTTTGTGGCATTAAGATTTTGGATTTGTGAGATATAAGGAAAATAGTGCTCATGTGTCTCTGAGCTAGGGTTTTAAGCACCTGCTAGGGATTTTGAGATATCAGACGATCGGAAACTATTTTGTGGTTGATTCTTTCTTGTGATAAAACTTAAGAGAATTATCTACACTTTGAAGTAAATTTTTTAGAAACAGAACAGTTGGATCAAGAGTGATTGGACTCTGAAGTTCAGCAAGAAATAAGTCCTTGTGGGTGAATAACATTTTGAAGGGTTTTTGTAGAAATTTGAACCCTTTTATGTACAAACTTATTTGAATACAAGAAGATTTATATATATAACTTCTCTTTTGTGAGATTTTTGTATTATTTGTCTTTTTATTGAGGACAAACGACTTTTTGGATTTTGCCATCAAATTTCAAATAAACTCTCCACAGCTAGATACCCAGTGTATTTTCAGATAGAAGGCCACATCATATGACACCGGGGATTAATGAGGAACCTGTATACTAATCCATTAACTTGGGTTCCAATGAAACATCCCAGATTATCAAAGTATACACCGGTATTACGGGTATAGAATTGAGAAATTGGAAAGAATTCTTTCTAAATCATAAATCTGCTTTTGCTTGGTCATATGCGAATTTGAAAGGTATTCTTGCCAAACTTTGTGAGCATTGAATTACCTTAGAAGAAGATGTTACACCAGTTCGTCAAAGACAACATCGTCTTAATTTAAAATATTCTCTCATAGTCAAAGAAGAAGTAGATAAATTTTTAGACATGGGCTTCATATATCCAGTCCCATATAGTGAATGGGTTTCACCAATTGTGATAGTGCCAAAGAAAAATGAAAAAATCCGTATCTGTCAAGACTTTAGTAAATTAAACGCGGCTACCAAGATAGATTATTTTTTTTTATCTTTTACGGATAGTATATTGGACGTAATAGTTGGGCATGAATGTTATTCCTTTTTGGATGGACTTTTGAATTATAATCAAATAAAAATTACAGCAGAGGACCGATTGAAGATTACTTTTATTTGAGATTGGAGCACATTTGCTTAAAAAGTGATGCCATTTGGGTTATGTAATGCCCCAGCCACATTTATATAGTGAAAGGTATAGATAAGAGTAATTTATATTTAATACTTGATTATCTTAAGAACTTAAGATACTTAAGAAAAGGGTCATGGAAGCCTCTTAGATTATTTTCTTGTTTTAATAGCTAACAGATAAAAGTTAGTTGTTAAAGTTTCTTTTAGGCTATATAAACTCTATTACTGATTTTGAAAAGTCATAAGTTAATTAGAATAGGATAGAAAAGAAAAATAGTTATTATGGTTGATACTAAGATTAAGTTAAGGATAGGATTTAACTTAAAAATCTTTAAAATTAGTTGAATTGATACCCAAAGAAAGACCGGATATGAGACAGGGTTGAAATCAGACCTCTAGGGACAAAAACGACCGCCGAAGGCAAGGAACGGGGACATTTGAAGATCGGCAATTAAAGTTAGATAGCTAACTTAAAAGGAATTCCAAGGGCATTTAGCTTGTAACCATAGGAGTAAAGAAAACTTAGCAATTGCTATTCAAAGTCAGGATTTGTATTGGTGATTTGGGTTTTAATATAAGACAATGATGGCTTGCATTGTTGAATGATTCGTAAAATCTGGGAAGCATCTACAGTTCAAAATTTGATATTGTCTAGATTATTGGATGTGCTAAGTGTATATAAATATTTGTATTAATCTAGCCATACAATCAAGAGATATTTGAGTTTTGATACAAAGGGTTTTTGGAAGTTGGCAGTTTAGGGTTGAATAGGATTTCTGTGATAACTAAAGATCCACTAATTCGATCAAGAAAATTTTTGGTGTGTTGATAAAAGACTTTTAGGTTGAGCTACACACGAAGTTTGAGCTGAAGTTAATGGTGAAAGAAGGAGTAACCACCACTGGAGTTTCTGCATCAATCTTCAAGTTGGCGGCCGAGTGTCATCAGTGCGCTTTTTGGGCGTTTTCTTGCAATCTGTAGATTTGGTTGAGCTAAATTTTTTTAAGCATGTAAAAGGCTTATATCAACATGTGTGTGCAAAATTTCACATTAAGTGGACGGTTCAATTAAAAATTATAGCTTGTCAAAGCTCACTGATTAGTACAAGGGCTTACAAACAAAAATAAACATTGCTTAATTATAAAGGAAATGAGGTAATTGGAGTATATGTAAGGTTGATTTTACTAAGAAAAGTGTTTTAAACACTTTTGAATTGAAGCTCAAATTATATTCCTTATACATGGGTGAAATCTATTAGAATTTTTTGAGTATTTGCAAACAATACTTTACCTTCTACAGCCAAATACCCGGTGCATTCCCAAACAAGACAACACGTAATACGATGTCGTACTGCATTTACGTGTAGTATATAAAAATATTATATATCTTGTATCTATTGTTAATACATGTGTGGGTACTAGAGATTATTTTAGAAGATATTATAAGGAGAGGATTTATTATAGCCACTTAATTAGTGAATTAAGATGGCTATTTGTTTTGTTCCTACCTTATTTATATCCTAGAATAGACTCTTTTATAATTAGAAGAAAAATAAAGGTTATTTTATCTTTCTTGTTGACTTTTGAGGTAGAATGGACCTTATGAGGGATAAGAAAGAAGAGCATGGGGTGAATAGGGCCTATCCAATAGGATTTGGCTGCCCATGTGGGCGTCTCATAGTCTAATATGGAAAGAAAGGGAGTATACTCCTCTTGCTAGACCGAGAGGAGAGGTAGTTTTGAGTGGTGAACTTTGGAGAGAGATAGCTCTGAGGAGATAGAAGCATATGTGATGAAAATTGGTGGGTGTGTTCTTCAAGTTGTAAGGATTCTAGAACCTACTCACTTGCTTGTATTGGAGTTGTGAACAAAAGGTTATGCTTGTTTTAGTAGAGTGAGGTTTGCTGCCACCCGACGAAGAGGGCAGAAACTTCGAGCTGCTACTGCAAGTTTGATTTCGACTCTTTTTCCGTAAAATTTATAAAAAGTGTAGAAAATTGAGCTAGCATTCTATCAAGACATCTCTTGTAGCATTTGGAGTTGGAGAGCAAAAGTTGTGAGCTTGAGAGTGGGAAAAAGTTTGCTGCCACCTGACGAAAAGGGGCAGAGAATTTAGTCAACCACCCAAGTCGGAAAATCTCTTCAATCTTTTTCATATTTTAAGTGCTTATAGTAGCTTGTGTAAGCTTTCCACAAAAACAAAATTCAATACATTTGGAGCTTTAATGAAAGTTTTATGAGCCGTGAAGTATCAAAGAGGGAAAATTATTGCTAAGGTTTGAAGAGTAGAATCAACTAGCTACAAAATCTGGAGTTTGAGAGGCATGCATGCAAAATTTTAGAACAAGTTAGATGATGGAGTGAGCTTTCTAAAAAGCTATTGCATGTCCAATTTGGAGAAGGGAAGTGATCACAACAAAGGCTGAAGTGAAGAGGAGCTTTGCTGCCTTTGCATTTGCTTGGAAATTTTAGTGCCTACTTCTTTTAGCCATAACTTTTAAATGATAAATCATCTATTTGTAAAATTTTAATAAATTTTATAATGGATTATTGGCTTTCCATGGGCTATAAGTATGCTTGATTCGACCTTTGGATGAATTTTTAGTGATTTATTTAGTTTCAACTTGTTGTATAACTTGTATTCCTCATATGCGGTTGTATTTAGTTTCGACAACAATATAAGTAATAAACTTGACGTGAAAGTTTGGGGTGGAAGGTATTGGCTTTTGTTCTAATTATTTGGAATTAATGGCACAAGAAAGCAAAAAGGTGGATTTTGGAGTTATTGATGGAGCTTTGGGTGGAGCTTCAAGTGGATCTTCTAGTGGAGCTTCTTTTGGTGGACAAGGTATGTATCTAGATCTGAACATTGCAAATATGTTTCAAGCTTTTATATTAATTATACAACAGTAACAAGAAAAAGATCGAAAAGAGACTTTGGTAATCAAAGCATTGCAAGCAATGGTTAACAAGGTTGACCAGTTTAATGGAAAAGACATATCTAAGTATTTGAATTGTTATATGGAAAAAATACAATTGAATCGAGTCTCTGAAAGGGACATGATTTTATTATTTGAACTTCTTACAATACCGGAGATAAGATAACATGTGAAATCAGTTATAGAGCAATTTGGAAGTTCTTGGGAGGAATTCTCTCATGCATTGAGAAATAAGTATTTCTTAGAAGACTCTGATTGAGTTACTAAGAAATCATTTTTGAAACGGATTGAGCATCCTAACAAGAAATTGCAAGCTACTGAATTATTAAAAAAGTTTGAGAGATAGTCTTCTCGATTATCAAAAATAGAAAAGGTAACTTTGGAACCAAATAGGGTTGAGTTATTTCTTCAAGCAGCAAATGGAGAATTACAAGAAAGGTTGGAGATTTTTCTTGAAGATAAAGAAGAAGATGAAGGATTAACAACAAATTGGAAGAAAGTTGAGCATGTAGTAGGATTGTTGGCAAAAAAGGAAAGGAGGAAGGACAAAGAAGGTATCCAAAGAATAGTGCAGGTACCTAAAATTCAAGTACCCACTTCACGGTTGACGATATCTATTGTTCAACCTTCAACAACTACGTCAAAGAAAGAAGATATGGAGATTGAAGAACTTATACGCGAAATGCGAGATCTTCAAATTAAATTTGCAAGGCTTGAGGAGAAGACTTCTGTAATGAATTCAAAATCTACTTTTAAGTAAGGATATGTGCAAAGATGCATTTGGTGTGATAATGATTCATATTCTCGAAAGGATTGTGGTGAATTTAATGAAATGGTCCAACAAGGCATTGTTTTTTGGAAAGATTGAAAGGTGGCGTTAAAAGATATTGGTGATATTCTCCAAACCAACTTTGGTAAGGGAGGTATGAAAGTATTGATTAAGGATTATTTGGTAGTGAATGAGATTGCAGCAATGGAAATTGCAAGTTATCGTATTAGACTAGATGACAATGGCAAGCAAGAATTTTTTGGAAATATTGAACCAAGTAGGATTTGGTCTTTTGCCATTTCTACAATGCATAAGAAGAAGATGCCATGAGAAGCTTTATTAAGAACTGCTGCAATAATTTGTGGAACTACGGGTTGGGAGGATCCTGTAGAAGCTTTATCAGTACATGCCTATATTACTAAAAATCAATATGAAGCCTTGATAGAAGAAAAGAGAAGACAAGATTTTAATGATACAAGAGAAGGGAATTCTTCAAAAAGACAGACTCGAGGAGATAAGGCTCATGAGATAGCATCATAGGAATTACCAATAAAGGATGCTTGAATATTTTCAAAAGAAAAATCAAAAGACTTAGGAAAAAAAAGTAAGTCAACGACTTACAAACTTCTCTCTGATATTGAAGCAGCAACAGATTTAAAGGAGGTGCTTGAAGAACGTGTCGTCAATGCTAAAGTTGAATTCACATTGAAGGAAATATTGGATATTGCAAAGAAAGAATTCTATGATGTCATTATTGACAGTATTAAGCGAAAGAGGCAATTAATGGGTGAATCTGGATCAAATCATGCTATTGATGCACATATATGTGAGGATGAAGAAGATGAAATTAGAAACTATTATAAACAATCAACAAATGGAGGAAGGAGTTATAATCAAAAAGCACGTTTTGATGATCCATGTGATAAGGAAAAAGAAATTTCGAGTCATTATACTCAAAAGCATTGGGCTAGAGCAACTACAGAGGCATTAGTAAAGATTAGAGATATGAATGAGCCAATTGTTGCCTTGATTGACCATGGTTCAGAATTAAACCTTATGTCTAAGGATCTTTACATGAAACAGAAGTGGCCAATTGATATGGAGCATGGATGGATTATATGGGCGGCTAATAATATACGAGGTGACTTATATGGTGCTTGCCCAGATGTGAAGGTTCGGATTGGTGATGTTGCAATGGAACAAAATTTCTTTGTTTAAGATGCAACAACTTATCCTCTTATATTGGAACAGCCGTACATTATTGCGACTCAAATGGATACAAAAGTCCTCGATGATGGATCAGCTTATGCACGGATTCATAGTAAAGATGGAAAAAAGGCAGTACAATTTTTGACTGTTCTTCCAACTCATGAATGTAATCGAGACAAATTGAGAGAAAAACCATTGTCAACAATCGTTGAAGAATTTACGGATTTTTAAGGAGTACCACTATAAAGCGGGATTATGGAGGTACAAAAGGGGAGGTACTCTCGCAAGATATATGTACCTTTGATACAGGATTTATTGGCATTTTTGAAAATAGGAGTGTTATGTGTAAGAGGATTGAGGATCTAAAAAGAAGTGAAAGAAAAAGATTATGTGCTGTTGAAAGAAAATTATATGGATTAAAAATATTAAAAGATAATAAAAAGATTATTGATATTTATAAAGAAAATGGATTGGAAGATCCTTTGGAACTGATTGTATCTATTGGATTAGGTGATGATGATAAAATTATACAGATTTATTCGAAAGAAGTTTATGATATGATTGAATCTTTTCAAACACCAGAGATTATAGTTGAAACAAAATACAAGACAGTAAATAAGAAGATAAAATCCGTTGTTGGACCTTTGCCAAAAGACTGTAAAGAACAGGTAGAAGGAGCATCAAGAGAAAAGAGCTTGAGGGATCCAAGAAATATTGGGCATAAGTTTACTGAAGAAACTTTTGAAGAATTAAAGATTGGTTCTGATGGTTCTTGGTTGCCAGAGGAAATTAAGTTCTTCAAAGAAATGCTAGCAAAACGAGGTAAATCATTTGCCTTTGAATCTCATGAAATTGGGTGTGTGAATCCAAATATTGTAACTCCTATGGTTATTTTCACTATACCACATGTACCTTGGAATTTGAAGCCAATTTCAGTGCCAAGGGCACATTTATCGAGTTTGATAGAATTATTAAAAGAAAAGATGAAGATGAAGATTTTGGAGCCTTCTTTTGCACCATATTCTAGCCGATGGTTTACAATGCCTAAGAAAAATGGATCATTAGGATTTATTCAAGATATGCAGCTAGTAAATGCAGTGACTATCAAAAATGCAGGAATTGGACCAATAGTAGATGAACTTCCTGAAGCTTTTGCAAGAAGGGCAATTTATTCAATGGGTGACCTGTATTCAGGCTATGACCAATTTCAACTAGCAAAAGAAAGTAGAGACATGACAACAATGAGAATTCCACTTGGATTGGTTAAAATGTGTACTCTTCTTCAAAGTGCTACTTATTCAGTTGCCCATATGATGAGGGGGATGAATAAGGTATTAAGGGATTTTATTCCTGAGAAGACTATGCCTTGTTTAGAAGATGTTCCTATTAAAGGGTGCAAAGAAGAAGACAAGGATGAAACTTTAGATAAAAGGGGGTGTCGCAAGTATGTTGTCAATCATATACAAGATTGTGAAAAGATATTAACTCAGCTTGAAGAAATTCATCTTATATTATCAGATATAAAATCTATATTTGGAATACAAGAAGTTGTAATTATTGGACATTTATGTGGATTTTATGGATGAAAATCAGATCCAGCCAAGGTTGATGCAATTAGAAGAATAAAAAAAGATTGCAGTTCTTTAACAGAGGTGCGTAGGTTTCTAGGTGCATGTATGATTTATCGTACTCCGATTCATCACTATGCTCATATAGCGGATCTATTGTATGAATTGTTACGCAAAGGTTATCGTTTTAAATGGAAAGAAAAATATATCAAAGCAATGCAAATATTGAAGGAATTATTGACATCACCTCCAGTATTGAGAAAAATTGATTATAAGTGCAATAGACCAGTGATTCTTACAGTGGATATTAGTCCAATTGCCATTGGGTGAACAGTGGGGCAAGATGATTCAAATGGACATAGATTTGCAGTTCGATTTCGAGCTAAGGTTTTAAGTGCACGCCAACGTACATATTCTCAAGTGAAAAGGGAATTATGGGGAGTTGTTTCAGCTATGAAAGCTAAAAGGGATTATTTAATTGGGGCAACAATAGTGGTGGAAACAGATTGTTTGCCTTTGCTTGGAATCATTACTAATTGCACAACTCTAGACATTGCAATATTAAGATGGATTGCTTATATTAAGTCATTAAATCCGAAGTTTAAGCATGTTGCGGGAAAGGACAATTCTGTAGTAGATATGTTATCTTGAGCAAGATATAATGGAGAAGATGAAATGATAGAGGATATTGATGATGTGGGTACTAAATTTTATTCAGTTTCACAATTGAACAAGGAAAATAAGTTATTTCATGAAGAAAATTATGAAAGAGTTTTATTGGATATTGGATATTATTTGAGCACATTAACCAAGCATGCTATTTGGTTAGTTGAAAAATTTAAACAAATCAGGAAAAAAACATACAAGTTCATATTACAAGGGGGATTTCTATAGAAGAGGCCAAAATCTAACATTGGTATACCACAATGAGTAGTAGATATCAAAGAAGATCAACAAAAATTACTCAAAAAATTTCATGATAGTTTATGGGCAGGGCATAGAGGAATTTGGGCTACTTTTGCTAAGTTGAAGGAGCGATATTGGTAGAAGAATATGTATCGAGATGTAACTTCATCTGTAGAATTTTGTGTGGCTTGTCAAATGTATTCGAATATATGACATCGAGATGGTTTGCATCCAACATATCCTTTGGCTATTCATTTTAAATGGGTTGTGGATTTGGTTATTATGCCAACGGGACTATGACAAATGAAGTATTTAGTTTTGGATTGTGAGGATTTATCAAACAAAGTAGAAGACAGGGATTTAAGGACAAAGTCTATAGAAGGAATTTGCAGATTTTTACTTGAGGATATTATTTGTCGCTACAGATGTGTGGGAAAGATCACTGCAGATCATAGAGAATTAAATGTACATGAAGCTCGTGAATTCTTCAAGAGATGTGGAGTTAAATTATCATTAACCACAGCTTATAATCTAGAAGGGAATGTAAAGAGTGAACGTGGACATCCACCAATTATAAAAGCCTTGGTTAAAGCTTGCAATGGAAGAGTGAGAGAATGGCCTCGATTTCTACCTTATGCATTATAGGCTCATCGAATAACACATAGTTTGGTGATAAGATATATGCCAGTGGAACTCATGACAGGTCAAAAACCTATTATGCCAATTGAAGAACAAGTGCCAACTTGGAGTGTACTACCTTGGAAAGATGGACTAACAAGAGAAGAGTTACTGGCTATTAGAATTCGATGGCTTGAACAAAGATCAGAAGATGTGGAACTAGCATTAAAACGGTTACAAAAGGCAAGGCTAAAGAACAAGGCTCGGTTTGATAAACGACATCGATTGAGGCCTAAAGCAATTGAAGAAGGTGATTGGATACTTGTTTATGATAACAGTTTGGATAACCAGCATAGTACCTTATTGAAATTTCCAAAACATTGATTTGGACCCTATGTAGTGGTAACAGTTCAAGAAAATGCCACATATTTATTGAAAGAATTGGATGGTACAAGGTTGAAGATATCTATTGCCGGGAAGCGAGTAAAAATTTTCAAAAGACGAGATGGAGAAATAAACATAGAAGATCATATTGAAGATATCAATGACTTTGAAGAAGACAATTATATTGAAATGGATGATGAAGAACTTGGTGCAAAAAATGAAGAGATGGTATGATGCCAACTATGATATATGCTTCATTTGGCGCATATCGGAGGATGCACAGATTTAGAGGGGGTAGATGTCGTATTGCAACACGTTTATATAGTGAAAGGTATAGATAAGAGTAATTTATATTTAATACTTGATTATCTTAAGAACTTAAGATACTTAAGAAAAGGGTCATGGAAACCTCTTAGATTATTTTCTTGTTTTAATAGCTAACAGATAAAAGTTAGTTGTTAAAGTTTCTTCTAAGCTATACAAACTCTATTACTGATTTTGAAAAGTCATAAGTTAATTAGAATAGGATAGAAAAGGAAAATAGTTATTATGGTTGATACTAAGATTAAGTTAAAGATAGGATTTAACTTAAAAATCCTTAAAATGAATTGAATTGATACCCAAGGAAAGACCGGATATGAGACAGGGTCGAAATCAGACCTCTAGGGACAAAAATGACCGTCGAAGGCAAGGGACAGAGACATTTGAAGATCGGCAATTAAAGTTAGATAGCTAGCTTGAAAGGAATTCCAAAGGCGTTTAGCTTGCGACCATAAGGTTAAAGAGGACTTAGCAATCGCTATTCAAAGTCACGGTTTGTATTGGTGATTTGGGTTTTAATATAAGACAATAATGGCTTGCATTGTTGAATGATTTGTAAAATATGGGAAGCATCTACAGTTCAAAATTTGATATTGTCTGGATTGTTGGGTGTGCTAAGTGTATACAAAGATTTGTGTTAATATAGCTATACAATCAAGAGATATTTGAGTTTTGATACAAAGGGTTTTTGGATGTTGGTAGTTTAGGATTGGATAGGATTTCTATGATAACTAAAAATCTACTAATTCAATCAATAAAATTTTTGGTGTGCTGATAGAAGACTTTTAGATTGAGCTACATACCAAGTTTGAGCTGAAGTTAATGGTGAAAGAAGGAGTAATCACCACTGGAGTTTCTGCATCAATCCTCAAGTTGGCGGCCGAGTGTCATTAGTGCGCTTTTTGGGCGTTTTCTTGCAATCTATAAGTTGGGTTGGACTAATTTTTTTTTAAGCATGTAAAAGGCTTATATCAACATATGTGTGCAAAATTTCACATTAAGTGGACGGTTCAATTAAAAATTATAGCTTGTCAAAGCTCACTAATTAGTGCAAGGGCTTATAAACAAAAATAAAAATTGCTTAATTATAAAGGAAATGAGATAATTGGGATATATATAAGGTTGATTTTACTAAGAGAAGTGTTTTAAACACTTTTGAATTAAAGTTCAAATTATATTTTTTATACATTGGTGAAACCTATTAGAATTTCTTGAATATTTGCAAACAGTACTTTACCTTCTACAGCCAAGTGCCCGGTGCATTCTCGAACAAGACAACACGTAATACGACACCGTATATTAAACGCGGCTATCAAGAAGGATTATTTTCTTTTATTTTTTACAGATAGTATATTGGACGTAATCATTGGGCATGAATGTTATTCCTTTTTGGATAGATTTTTGAGTTATAATCAAATAAAAATTGCAGTAGAGAACCAATTGAAGACTATTTTTATTACAAATTGGGGCACATTTGCTTATAAAGTGATGCCATTTGGATTATGTAATACCCCGACCACATTTCAAAGGATAATGATGCAAGTCTTTCAGGACTATTTACGATTGTCGATGGAGATATTTTTAGATGATTTTTGTACATTCAGTATGACAGCGAATCATTTGGAACATCTTAACAACTATTTGGACCAATGTAATAAATATGGGATATCTTTGAATTCTGAGAAGTGTCAATTTGGCGTATCATCGGAAAAGCTTTTGGAACACATTGTTTCTGCAGCTAGTATCGCTATTGACCTAGATAAAGTTACTGGTATATTGGCTTTATCAAAGCCAGAAACAGTGTCTGGTGTTCGGGGTTTTGTAAGCCATGTCAGATATTATAGGCGATTCATTCACTTACTTACAGAAATATATCAATCATTAACGAATCTTTTAAAAAAACTGCCATTAGATGGATCTAGTCCAATTTGGACTGAGGAATGTACAGGTGCGTTCGAAGAATTAAAACAAAAATTGGTGTCAGTACCGATACTTGTTGCACTTTATTGAACAAAATCTTTTCATGTTCATGTTGATGCCTCAAATATTGCTATTGGATTTGTGTTAAGTCAGAACGATGATAAGGGTTTGAATCATCCCATCTGTTATGCTAGTCGATAATTTGTTGCTACGAAATAAAATTACAGTACGACTGAACGGGAAGCCTTGGACATGATCTATTCTGTCCAAAAATTTTGGCATTATTTGCTTGGTTATCCATTTGTGTTTCATGTCGATCACAATGCTCTCAAGTATATGATTAATAAACCTCAATTGAGTGGCCGCATTGCTCGATGGGTGTTACTCCTTCAAGAAATTAATTTTATAATTAATGTTCGACTAGGAAAGATTCTTGCCAATGTAGATCATTTATCTCGATTGTCTAATATATTTGGTAACAAACCTATTAATGATGCACTTCTTGATGCAAAATTATTTGCCATCGATGTGATCACCTCAGAATATAGTGAATTGATCCAGTATCTAATATTTCAAATATTTCCACCTACATATAGTGAGAAACTTAAGAAATGCTTGATTTTGAAAAGTGCACCATATACGATGATTGGAGACGCCTTGTATAAGCAAGGGAGAGATGGAATTCTATGCCGGTGTATTTTTCAAAGTGAAGTATATACCATATTGGAAGGATGTCATTTGGATAGCTATGGAGGGCATTTTGCCAATGACAGCACTGCCTGCAAAGCTTTAATGGCTGGATATTGGTGGCCAACTATGTTCTCAGATGTACACCAATACATCCGACGTTGTGATCCTTGTCAGCGTATCGATAGACCTACAAGAACTTCTGCCATGCCGTTGGTACCAATTTTAGCACAAGCAGCATTTGAAAAATGAGATATTGATTTTATAGGATCAATTGTACTAGCCTCGCGTAATGGACAAAAAAGATATATTTTGATAGCAACTGATTATGTGACAAAATGGGCGGAGGTGATGGCAACAAAAACTGATAATGCCAATACCGTAGCCACATTTTTATATGAGAACATTATCACTCAATTTGGATGTCCCAAGGAATTGGTTAATGATTATGGAATCCATTTTATTAATTCTATAATTGCGGCTTTGACAAATATATACAAGATTAAGCATCGGAGCACAATCCCATATCACCCTCGGGCCAATGGGCAGACTGAAAAGACCAATGGTATTCTGTGTAAAATTTTTATTAAAATAGTGTCTGGTGTCGGAACGGACTGGGATACAAAATTGTTTGCAGCCTTGTGGACATATCGTACTGCATATAAAGTGACTAGCAATTCCACACCATTCCAATTGGTGTACGGGCAAGAGGCAATATTACCAATTGAATTGGAAGTTTTGAGTTTACGAATTACATTGGATGAACGTCTTGGTGACAAGGAATCCCTCCAGAATCAGTTAGCACAATTGAAAAAATTGGATGAAGTTAAGGCTACAGCTCTTTTAACTATGGAAGCTACACAGCGCCACCGAAAGAGTTATTACGATAGTAAATTATGTCCTAAATCTTTTATGTCCAATGATCTAATGCTTTTTTATGATATTCACTTTCACAATTTTTTGGAGAAATTCTAAGTTTGTTGGTATGGACCTTATCAAGTAATTGAAGCCTTTTCTAATGGTTCAATTCAATTGGAAGATTTTATGGATACTCAATTTACCACCCGAGTTAACGGCAATCGTTTACGTTGTCGGGGTAGAGAGAATTTGCCTTAAGAAAGCGCTGGGCTTCTAGCTGTCACTAATTTCTCAATCAAGCTTCAAAAATGAGGAAAACTCAAAGTTTATATATATGTATTTTTCCCTTTTGAGAAATTACATCAAATAAATAAGCCTCAAGTAACTAACAACATCCAAAGTATGATAAAATCCTCTAAAACCTTATATATCTTTATGTGGAAATTTTTCCAAACTTCAACATCTCATATCTCCTGATCCGACCGTCCAAACATGGTAAAATTTTACATGAAGTACTGATGGATTCTCATCAACCTCTACAACAATTTTCAACTGCAAATTCATTGCGGATCTTGAGATATCTTGAAAACCCTAACAGCCGCTTCAAACCCTTGTCTTTTTACACCCGCATACAAATTTCTTCATATCTCACAAACTATAAGCTCAAATTCCATGAAGTTTGTATGTATAGCTTTTTAACACAAAATGTCACATTCTCCAAGAAGTTTGAGCCAAAATTTCGTCTAAAAACTCAAGTTATGGCTCAAAGCATAACTATTAACAACACAGTGTGCTTACTGCCTTGGAATTGGATGCGCTGTCTTCACCTCTTCATATCTCCTTTGTGTAAACTCAAAACTTAAGAATTCCTTCATAATGGACGTAGATCTTAAAATCACCTTTCCAATTGCACCGTCCGATCTCCAAAAGCCTCCGTACAACTCCGCAAAATCTCAAAAGAGTGAC
>JAWRVF010002166.1:0-16658 GCA_036785485.1 Physcomitrellopsis africana
AAGAGAATCACCTACACTTTGAACTAAATTTTATAGAAACAAGACGGTTGGATTAAGAGTTATTGGACTCTAAAGTTCAGCAAGAAATAAGTCCTTGCAGGTAAATAAAGTTTTGAAGGGTTTTTGTGGAAATTTGAACCCTTTTTGTACAAACTTACTTGAATACAAGAGGGTTTACATAAATAACTTTTTTTTTGTGAGATTTTTGTATTATTTGTCTTTTTTACTGAGGACAAACGACCTTTTGGATTTTGCCAACAAATTTCAAATAAACTCTCCACAGCCAGGTACCCAGTGTATTCCCAGATAGAAGGCCACGTCATACAACAATGGAATAGGCAATGGCTGTAGAAGTCTATAAGGGCGATGTCGAGGATTCTTGGATCTTGAACAAATGTCACAAGAGAGGACAAAATCTTTCACATCCTTCCACATTTGGAGCCACCAGAAATCCCGGGAAATGAATTCCAAGTTCTTATTAAATTTGAAATGTCCCGCAGCTAAAAAGTCATGACGAGATTGAAGGACTCAAAGTCGTGCTGGCCCTTTTGGGATATACAACCACTCCTCAAAGTATAAGAGATCTCCTTCAACCTTGAACTTGTCATCATTGATACGCTGCTTGATATCAAGGACTATAGAATCTTCAATGGTCGGAGCACATACTTGGTTGAGGAAGTCAGTATTAATTGACACAACAGCAACACAAATCCTGAATTGCTTTGGCTTTAACAATGTCGTATACTATTGATCAATCGCTGCTTCTCCAATCTTCGGCGCAAGATATGATCTTCTTGATAAGGCATCGGATAGTCCTTGCTGCTTTCCAGGCTGATAAATAGTAACAAAGTCAAATCTAGATAGCGACATATTCCATCGAGCTTGATGACGGTTTAGAATCCGAGTAGACATGAAATACTTTAGATTCTTGTGATCCATATATATGATCACCAGATGCGCAGCTACTTCGAGGAAGTGATGCCACTCTTAAAAAGAATCCATTATAGCAAGGAGTTCCTTAATATGAATCTCATAGTTGATCTCAGCCGTAGAAAACTTCCGTAAATAGAATGCAACCAGATGAAGCTTATTATCAATGCCCATTTATGAAAATACGGCTCCTAAAGCAAAATCCAAAGCATCTATTTCCAAATAGAAAGCCTTAGCAAAATTTGGGTGTACCAAGATTGTAGCCGTAGTAAATGTCGTTTTAAGATTTTGAAATGTTTTTTTCTGCTAGAAGTCTCCATTCGAGCTTATCCTTACATGTTAGTCGAGTGAGTGGAGCAAAAACTTGAGAATAATTCTTGATGAAGATCCAATACAAGTTAGCAAAGCCAAGAAAACATTGTACATCTCTAATCGTCTTTGGAACTTTCCAAGATACAATTACTTTCATCTTCTTGGGATCTATCTTCAAGCCTTCCATAGTCACAATGAATCCTAAAAATTCCATCTCAATTTGGTGAAATAAGCACTTGTCCAACTTGGCATAGGCTTGCTCGCGTAATTTTTTGAATACCAAACGAAAGTGCTTCTTATGCTCTTTTTTATTCTCAGAAAATATCAAGATATCATCCAGATAGATAATAACAAAATCTTTAAATATTCTCGAAAAATATCATTCATCATGTGTTGAAAAACTGCCGAAGCATTGGTAAGACCAAATGGCATGATATTATATTCAAAATGACCATACCTTGTATGAAAAGCTGTCTTCCATTCATCTCCTTCTTTAATTCCCACAAGGTTGTAAGCTCCCCTTAGATCAATCTTTGTAAAGATCTTTGCACGTCCAAGTTGTTCCAGAAGACTAGAAATCAAAGGTAATGGATAGCGATTCTTCTTTGTCACCTTGTTGAGACTTCGATAGTCCATGCACATCTATAGTGAACCATCTTTCTTCTTCACAAATAAGATTGGTGCCCCAGCTGGCGATTTTGAATGACAAATGAAGTTCTTGGCTAGGTTCTCGTCAATATATTTTCGCAACTCAACCAACTCCGTCTGCGATAGGTTCTAGATTGGGCCAAAAGGTGGTTGTGCTACTTCTTGTAATTCTATGGCACAATCATATGGTCGATGTTCTGGTAGCATGTCAGCATTCTTCTTTTGGAACACGTCTTGAAAATCCTTGTATTGTTCCGGTATTCCTGTTGTTGAAATCTGCTCTCCACTAGTTGGAGCTGCATAAATGACCAATGGTGTGCCTTCCTTGCATGATCTTACAAACGTTCTTGCTCCAATGAACAAGGATTTTTTGATTTGGGATCTTCTTCCAAGCTTGTCCTCAGGTTGTTCTATGGAAAATGTTATCCTCCACAACCTCCAATCTATGGATGGATTATATTTTTCCAACCAAGAAAGACCAAGAATAATAGGATTTGACGAGGTGCTAATAATGTTGAAAATAATATAACTACTGTGGTCTTTAAACGTCACTTCTATAGGTTTTGATTCATGGGTGACACTACCAGATAATAAAGGTCGTCTATCTATTACTTCTACGTGAACAGGTTTGAATTTTTATATTAGGAGAATTTTGTGATGCTTAGCAAATTCTTGGTCTAAGAAACAAAGAGATGCTCTTGAATCTAATAAGGCTAAGGTTTTTAGTTTTTCAGAACCAAAAGACAAATAAATTGTAAAACAATGGGCAGGTTGAGTAGAAAGAGAGGAACTTGGTTTTGATTTGTTCAAATGCACGATTCCTATTGTGGCTGGGCATCCTCGTTTTTTTGAACAAACGCACCTCTATTCTTGATGATGCATCCATTTTGCTTTTTAGGACAGTTTTCAGCTCTATGGCCTTCTCTACCGCAATAAAAGCACAAACCTTTCTCCATATGTTGCTTCTTTTCTTTTAGAGTAAGAAATTTGATACGTACCGCATCAATCTACATATCTTCTGTCTCCGCTTGTGAATTTTGGCTATTTGCCGATATAATTGTGCCGTGATAACTTGTATATTGTCTAAAGTGTTGGTCTTGGCGACGTTGAAATAGATGATTATCGCACTTTACAACTTGGCTAATGGCTTCGTTGAGCGTCCGTGGATCAAAAAGATATAACAACAAATCCTTCACGTCTTCTCTTAGATCCCAATAGAATTGATTCATCAATGCTTCTTCATCCCAGTTGATGTCGCATGCTAACTGTGTAAAATCCGATGTATAGATTGATATAGAGCGAGTCCCTTGTCGTAGCAATCAAATTTTTGTTATAGCCTACCGAGCCTTGTCATACTCGCCAAATGCTTCCACAAATGCCTCTAAAAAAGTCTCAAAGTTGTTCAAATCGGTGATCCTTTTTCAAATAGAGGAGCAAACCACGATAAAACTTGTCCCGTAAGCAAAGTTCTAACCAATCCAACGTGTGATTCCTTCGTTGGATAACGTTCGGATTGTAGAGCTGTTATTAACTTGATTTGATTGACGAAACCTCAAAACTTGGAGCGTGTGCCATTAAACTTGTCTGGAAGGCTAATTCGAGGCTCCTTTCGTTGTCGAAGCAATGGTTCTCGTTGAACCACAAGTAGAGCTGCTTCTTTTGGTGCAGAAGCTCGAGGCTGATAAAGCCCAGATTGTGCTATTCCGGATGTTCCATCATTATGAAGTCTTACAAAGACTCCTTCCATCACCATAGTTCTCTATGATGACATAGCAAGAGCATTCATAATGGCATCTATCTTGGACTCCAAACTTTCACTCATATTAATGTCTTGACCTTCAACCATTTTAAGAGAAAGGAAGTAATTGTTTCTACAAGGAAAAAATATTGGTTTAGAAGAGGGTACTCCACAACCTCTAAAACGCCTTAAGACCTTCTAGAAGAGGGATAATCCACTCTCTCTAAGAAGAATAAGACTTCAATATTATAAAGATATCAATTTTAAGGAGGGTAATCCGCAACCTATAAAACACTAGTGTACCTTCAAGAAGAAGGGTAATCCACACTCCAACAAGAAGGAACTAGCTCTGATATCTAAGATGAGAGTAGTCTCGACAAATTGTCACGGACACAAAATATAGACTTGAAGTCTAAACAAGAAGTTCAAAAAGAACTGGCAAGAACTAGATTAATATCATAGACACAAAATATAGACTTGAGGTCTAAACAAGAAGTTCAAGAAGAACTGGCAGGAACTAGATTAATCAGATGAATACAAAAATAATACCAGAGAGGTGAGCTAGAGCTCCAAGAGATGTGTTGTCAAGACTGAAGAATTCTTCAACCTTGACTCTAATATATACTCCTATCTAGGAAGCTTCTCCAACAACTTTCACCAACTAGGGAGCTTTTCAAGCAACTTCCACCAACTAGGAAGCTTCTCAAGCAGCTTTTATCAACTAGAGAGCTTCTCAAGAAACTTCTACTAATTAAGAAGCTTCTCAAGCAACTTCTTCTAACTAGAAAGATATTAGAAGGTTCTAGAAGATTCTAGAGAATTCTAAGAACCTTCTAAAATATTCTAAAAGGTTCTGATAAGTATGTCCTTGACATGTGCATTCACGTAGATATGATATTAATGAACGTACATGGAAGCTATCCAAGAATGTAGAAAATGCATCAATAAAAATCAATGCATTTCATCAATGACATCCGTCAAAATCAAAATAAAGAATCAAGAAAATCTTTACTATAAAATAAAAGAAGTTCTATAGAAATTTCATTCTATCCATTATTATTATTTTCTTAGATTTGTTCATGCTAAAGAGATAGAGGTTTAACAACCAGCAAATTCAACTCAAGAGCCACCGTTTGCTGATTTATCTGACAAGACATTACAACTATCACAACCTTTAAGACGATGGAATAGAGATGAAGACCTTCAAGAATAACATATTCTTCCTCGGATTGATGGCAAAATATAACGTTGTCGGGTAGAAAGAATTCGCCTTGGGAAAACGCCGGGTTCCTAGCTGCAACTAGAACTTGCAGGGAACATGGGAGGAAGCCGTGCAAGTATGTTCTATACTTGCACAATATTTCTTCAAGCTTTCAAGTTATACTTGTATTATACTTGTACAAATCTTATACAAATATAAAGTATAAATACTTGAATAATACTTATACAAATACTTGTATAAATACTTGTATAAATCCTTGGTATAACACTTGTACAAATACTTGTATAAATCCTTAGTATAATACTTATACAAATACTTGTACAAATATTATATATAATACTTGTAGAATACTTATAGAATACTTGTATAAATATAAGTATATACTTGTCTAAAAAGTATAAGCAAAGTATGTATGTATTCAAGTATACCTCAAAATACAACCGCATATGAGGAATACAAGTTATACAACAAACTGAAACTAAATAAATCACTAAAAATTCATCCAAAGGTCGAATCAAGCGTGCTTACAGCCTATAGAAAGCCAATAATCCATTGTAAAACATATCAAAATTTCACAAATAGATGACTTACCATTTAAAAGTTATGGCTAAAAGAAGTAGGCGCTAAAATTTCCAAGCAAATGCAAAGGCAGCAAAGCTCCTCTTCACTTCAGCCTTTGTTGTGATCACTTCCCTTCTCCAAATTAGACATGCAATAGCTTTTTAGAAAGTTCACTCCATCATCTAATTTATTCTAAAATTTCGCATGCATGCCCCTCAAACTCCAGATTTTGTAGCTAGTTGATTCTACTCTTCAAACCCTAGCAACAATTTGCCCTCTTTGACACTTCACGGCTCATAAAACTTTCATCAAAGCTCCAAATGTATTGATTTTTGTTTTGTAGAAAGCTTACACAAGCTAATATAAGCACCTGAATTATCAAAAAGATTGAAGAGACTGTCCGACTTGGGTGGTTGAACAAAGTCTCTGCCCCCCTTCATCGGGTGGCAGCAAACCCTTTCCCACTCTCAAGCTCACAACTTTTGCTCTCCAACTCCAAATGCTACAAAAGATGTCTTGATAGAAAGCTAGCACAATTTTCTACATTTTCTATAAATTTCTCTAAGAAAGAACCGAAATCAAACTTGTAGTAGTAGCTCGAAGTTTCTGCCCCTCTTCATCGGATCGAAGCAAACTCTACTCTACTAAAACAAGTATAACTTTTTTGCTCACAATTCCAAAACAAGCAAGTGAGTAGGTTCTAGAATCCTCACAACTTGAAGAACACAACCACTAATTTTCACTACAAACGCTTCTATATCCACGGAGCTATCTCTCTCCAAAGTTCACTATCCAAAACTGCCTCCTTGCACAATCTA
Organism: Physcomitrellopsis africana; assembly: GCA_036785485.1. Classification (NCBI taxonomy): domain Eukaryota; kingdom Viridiplantae; phylum Streptophyta; class Bryopsida; order Funariales; family Funariaceae; genus Physcomitrellopsis; species Physcomitrellopsis africana. The sequence goes on from JAWRVF010002166.1 coordinate 6,230, forward strand.
ACAAGAGGAGTATATCTCCCTTTCTTTCTATAATAGACTATGAGACGCCCACATGGGCAGCCAAATCCTATTGGATGGGCCTTATTCACCCCATGCTCTTTTTTCTTATCCTTCATAAGGTCCATTCTACCTCAAAAGTCAACAAGAAAGGTAAAACAACCTTTACCTTTCTTCTAATTACAAAAGAGTCTATTCTAGGATATAAATAAGGTAAGAACAAAACAAATAGCCATCTTAATTCACTAATTAAGTGGCTATAATAAATCCTCTCCTTATAATATCTTCTAAAATAACCCTAGCACTCACACATATATTAACAATAGATACAAGATTTTTCATATTTTTATACACTGCACGTAAATGCAGTATGACATGCTCCCCTCTAAACCTGCACATCCTCCGGTATGTGCCAAGTTTAATCCTCTTCATCCTCCGTTTCAATCTCTTCATCACCTGCTGGTATTTCTTTGGTCTCTGATGGAGTTAAGAATTCTTCAAGATCATTGGTGTGAAACTTTCCATCCCTTCTTCTATATGTTTTAATTCTTTTGCCAGCTATTGGGATCTTCAATAAAGTTCCATCCAACTCTCGCAGCGAATATGTGGCATTGGTATGTACTTTAACCACCACATATGGTCCAAACCATCTTCGTGCAAATTTCCTCATTGTGCTGTGCTGATGTTCTAATGAACTGTCAAACACCAACACCCAATCACCTTCTTCAATTTTCTTAGACCTCATTCTATGGATTTTGTCAAATCTCTCTTTATTGCTCAATCTAGCAACCTTAAGCCTTTTTAATGCTATTTGCATATCTTCAGGCAATCTTCTAAGCTGCTGAATGCGAAGTTCTAATAGCCTTTCTCTTGTAATATCATCTTCCCAAGACAAAAATATCCAAGTTGGAACTGATTCTTCTCCAGGCATAATAGGCTTATGTCCATGCATAAGTTCTACTGGCATATATCCAGTGACAGTGCTATGGGTGGTTCTATCAGCCCATAATGCAAATGGCAATAGCCTAGGCCAAAGATTAGGCTTCTCTTTACAAGCCTTAACTAAGGCATGAATGATAGGAGGGTGTCCCCTCTCTATTTTGCCATTAGCTTCAGGATTGTAAGCAGTTGTTAATCTTAGCTGTACACCATATCTTTGAAAAAATGATCTTGCTTCAATTGCATCTAATTCACCCCTATCAGCTCTCATTCTTCCAATACTTCCATATCTGCTAAAAATATCTTCAAGAATGAATCTGCAAATTCCTTCCGTAGTCTTGGTTCGAAGAGCTCTTCCTTCAACAAAGTTTGAGAGCTCTTCCCTTGCCAAAACAAGATACTTCATTCCCCAAATTCCAGGTGGCATTGCAACTAAGTCAATCATCCATTGAAAATGAATTGAAGGAGGATAAGTGGGATGTAGTTCATCCCTGTATCGGGCCTTAGATTGAAGTTGACATACAACACATGAAGCTACAAATTCTTCAACATCCTTATATAAACCCTTCCACCAATATCGTTCCTTAATCTTTGTATAAGTGGCCCAAACTCCTCTGTGACCAGCCCAAAGGGCATCATGAAATTCTCTAAGCACGTGGATTTTGGTTTCAAGATCATCCACCACTCTCAAAGGTAATTCATCAGTTCTTTTTGCCCTCTTCCAAAGAAGTCCATCTCTCAACAGATATCCGTATGATTGATGTCTGATATCTTTAAAAGTCTTGTCCATCCATCCTTCTTGCTTCTTCAAAGTGCTCAAATAGAGTCCAATATCTTGTAGTCTCCCCTTATATAACTCTACTTTGAATGGCAAGATGTCATTGGTTAAATTTTTTCTATCAACAGCTAATACATACCTTTCTTCTAAAAGGTCTTCACTCTCCTCATGAGCCATCATTTCTTCTTCATGAAAGTATTTGGCCCTTGATAACATATCCGCCACAGGATTCATTTTTCCAGCAATGTGCACCAAAACTGGATTCAATGACTTGATATATGCTATCCATCGAAGCATGGCAATGTCTGGTGAAGAACAATTGGCAATCATACCAAGAAGAGGTAAGCAATCAGTTTCCAACACAACATTTGCTCCAATCAAGTAATTTCTTTCAGTTGTTAGAGCAGTAAGTGCACCCCAAAGCTCTCTCTTCACTTGAGGATATGCTCTCTGGCGTTCTGTAAGAATCCTTGCTCCAAAACAAATAGCAAATCTATCTCCTTTTATATCATCCTGGCCAACAGCCCACCCTATGGCTATTGGACTTGTGTCCACTGTAACAATCACCGGTCTTCCACTCTCATATTCAACTTGTTTTAAAACTGGAGGTGACTTTAAAATTCCTTTCAAGTCTTCCATCGCCAAATCTTGCTCTTGTTTCCAATGAAATTTAATTCCCTTCCTTAATAATTTGTAAAGAGGCTCTGATATGTGAGCAAAATGAGGTATCCATATTTGATAGAAGACACATGCTCCTAGAAACCTTCTTACTTCAGTGATGTTACTACAAGCCATCATTTTTGCAATAGCATCAACTTTCTCAGGATTAGGCCTTCTTCCATACCGTCCACAAAGATGTCCAACTACCAAAATTTCTTCAAAACCAAATTTAGACTTCTCAATTGAAAGGGTCAAATTTGCTTCTTCAATCTTGCATAAAATCTTATCAACATCTTTAATATGCGTTCTTACAAATGCTCTGCAACCATCATTATCCAAAATAGAGTCTTTATATTCTTCTTTACATCCTTTGATAGGAATGTCATCCACAAAGGGTATAGTCTTTTCTGGTACAAACTCTCTCAAGATTTGATTCATTGCATTTTGCATATGTGCCACTGAGTTTGTAGCACCTTGAGGCAATGTGCACATTCGAACCAATCCTAACGGAGTTTTCATGGTTGTCAAGTCTCTGCTTTCAATGGCCAATTGAAATTGATCATAACCAGAGTACAGATCTCCAATCGAATATATGGCATGTCCAGCAAACGCTTCTGCTACTTCATCCACAATTGGTCCTGATCCTTTGTTCCTAATGGTAACCTGGTTAGCTGGTTGCATATCTTGGATGAATCGTAATGCTCCAGACTTCTTAGGAACAGTAAACCAACGATTAGAATATGGAGCCATTGAAGGCTCAAGTATTCCCATATGCATTTTTTCCTTCAATAAGTCAACTAATTTAGGAAGTAATGCTCGTGGAACTGGTATTGGCTTCAAATCCCATGGCACATGTGGTACTGTAAAAATAACCATGGGTGCTACTAAACCTGGTCGCACACATCCAATCTCATCTGGTGAAGAGGCAAAGGCCTTTCCATGTTTTGAGAGCATCTCTTGAAACCTCTTTTCTTCTTGTTCTAACAAGAATTCTCTCCCTCCAATCTTCAAGTTTGCTAATGTTTCTTTAGTAAACTTGTGCCCAATCTTCCTAGCTTCTCTTAAACTTGGCTCCTTCTCTGCTTGTTTGACATGCTCATCAGTATCCAATGGAAGTTGAGTTGCTATAGGCTTTACCTTTTTGGCCACTGTTTTATATTTTGTATTTACCATGGCCTCAAGATCCAACTTATAACTTTGGCATAAATCCTTGCTATTCATTGCATCTATTATTTCTTGATACAATGCTCTCGAGTGAATTTCAATCATAATATCTGTACCATTATTTTCTTCTTCTTTAATCTGCAAGTTGCATAAAACTTGCAATATATCATCTCCAATGCCTTTTTCTTCATATATTCCAGAAATATACTCACCATTTAAAAGAGCCTTTGCATTTTTTAGATTTTTCTCCATCTTTTTAATGATCTTTTTATTTACAGGGTCCAGATCTTTTATATCCATAAAACTCACAAATCCACACTTAGTCATTCCAACAAATCTACTTTTAATGCCATGTATATTGGGGAGCTCAAAAATATTCGGTCCTTCTGCACCCGTGGATCCCCATTCTCCACGAGTGCAATTCAGAAATCCGAAAAGTGTAAAGAATTAGGCAGAGGCCCATCCCTAAGACAAACTCGATGCCTCTCATGTTCAGACTTCACTGTCAAGAATTGTACAGATTTCTTGCCATCACAGCTTCGAATTCGTGCATAATGAGATCCATCATTCAACACCTTGGTTTCCATTCTTGATGCAGTGATGTAAGGTTGTCCTAATATCACGGGATAAGCACCATCATTTTGAACAAAAAAATTTTGTTCTACTTCCACATCTCCAATCTTTGTCGCAATTGCCGGACAAGCTCCAAATAATTGTGTTCGCCCACAATTTGCAGCCCTCATAACCCATCCATGATTAGTATCAATTGGCCATTTATTTTTCTCATAAATATTTCGAGAAATAATGTTTATCTCTGAGCCATGGTCCACAAGAGCCAAAACTGATTCATCTAATCCTCCAAGTTTGACCCTTGTCTCTGTGGTAGCTCTAGCCCAAAATGGTTGAATATAATCCATTCCTTCCTTGTCTTCTCTATCAATCCCATGCACAATTGCACAATCAAAGGTCCTCACTTCTACCTCAGTATTTCTCCATGTGCTGCCACAGATACTAATCCATCCACTGCTTCTTCTTTCTCTTCTTGAGTTTGCAAGGCCTGGACCTTTATGTCATAGCCTTTCACCCCTCTTTGTTATTTTCCACCATCTTCTCATATTCCACAAAACCTTTATCTTTGGTCATATCACTCTTGTTACTGACCACACAGGTTTGTGCAAACATTTGTAAGATCATATCTTCCTCCTCATTAGTCAAATAGTCATTTTGTTCTTTAACCATTTGACCATTATTAGCCTTCTCTTCCATAGTTATTGGATCACACATCAAAGCAAATACTTGTCCAATTTCAAATTCCTCATCTTTGGTCATATGCGTGTCCAGAGCCTTCATCATGACTGTTTCAACTGTCATCTGTCTCTTCCTCTTAATGACATCAATGATCAATTCATGAAAATCTTTTTTAGCAATGCCAAGAGCCTCTCTTAATGTAAATTCAATCTTGGCATCTAGGATTCTTTCTTCTAACACCCCTTTCATGTCAATGGAAGATTCAATGTCAGATTGAAGCTTATAGGCAGGTCCCTTACCTTTTCCTTTAGAATCAGCTTCCTTTTCCTTTTCTTTGGCATTGTCTGTCCTCTCTTCCCATTTTTCCTTTAGAAGTGGCCCTTCTCCTGAATGATCAAAGACAGAGGACCTCCCAGGTCTTTGCCGTGTATGAGCAGCAGGACCTTCTACCTTTTCACCTTTTTTGAGCTCCTGGGTTTTTCTCTTAGATATTGGCTCCCCTGTATCATCATTCTCAGAGGTTCGCCCTCTCTTCTCTTCAACAAAGACATCATAGTCTTTAATTTTGTCTTGAACTTGACCTAAAAAAACTTTGATGCTAGCTGTTTCAACAGGGTCATCCCAACCAGTGACATTTCGAATGGCTTGAGCCCCTCTGCGCAAAATTTCAACAGATGGAGCTTCTAAAGTCTTAATTGTTTGTTGCTCCACTCCTATATGGAATGTCTCAGCACCTTGTCCATGTAAACAATTAGACCTTCTCATCTTTTCTTCCATAAGTTTTTTCATTCCTCCCTTGCCAAAGTTGGTACTCAAAGGCAAGTTAGTAGATGCATCATGAATCTTACCATCTTTGAAGACAATAATGCCTGCTTTAATAGCTTCATCGCATGATTTGCAACTTCGAAGATTGTGACTGTCTTCTCCATCACAATAAATGCATCTCCTCACAAATGATCTTGCACCTTCAGATGATTGAGGGTCTCGAGACTTTTTCAATTCACTCATTTCCACCTTCAAATCCCTAATACCCTTTATAAGCTCATCTAAAGTTTTTTCTTCAACTGTCTTGACCATCTTAGGAGATGTTGTTGAAGTGGTTGGAGCAAATGATACCTTGGAAGCTTTTGTAGCAGGCTTTGGTACTACATCCATCTGAGTTGTCACACTTCTAGATTTCATTCTCCGTTGCTTTGCCACAAGAGCGACTGCTTCCTCTATTCTCCTCCAATCATTTGTAAAACCTCCTTCGGTGGTTCGATCACCTAAAAGCAAAAAGAGTCTATCTTCCAAAGCATCATCTGCTGCTTGCAAGAACAACTCAGCCTTCCTAGTATCAAAAAGACGCCTTTCTGCAAAAGGCAATTGGTTGTATTTCTTCTCAAAATCTCGCAGTAATTCATTTGGACCCATAGTATTTCCAGGCCGCTGTTCAATCCAATCAATAAAAGACCTCTTGGTCATCCTCTCTGAGTCTTCTTCAAAATACTCATCACGCAATCTCTCTTCAAATGTCATCCAAGTAGTAAAATTTGCATCCCTTCGAATTTCTTCCACTTTCTCACGAATCTCAGGCACAACAGCTAATGTGAAAGTTTGTATCATTCGAGCCTCAGGTACCTGTTGCACCTCCATCTCACAAACATAAACCTTCAAAAACCTGGTGATGTCCTTTCCATCAAATCTTCCAATCTTATCAACAACACCCTTCAAAGCCTTGGTAGCTCCATTACCTCCAGCTTGAGTTTTATATTGATCCATAAATATTGCCAAAGCTCCTAGAATGGTATCCATGTTTGATTGGGCTCCAGAGGAAGCCCCTCCAGTATCCTCCATATTACCTTAGCCAAAACTAGTAGCCCCAAAGCAGCTCTCAGTGGAAGCACCAATTATGTCGGGTAGAGAGAATTCGCCTTGGGAAAACGCCGAGTTCCTAGCTGCTACTAGAACTTGCAAGGAACATGAGAGGAAGCCGTGCAAGTATGTTCTATACTTGCACAATATTTCTTCAAGCTTTCAAGTTATACTTGTATTATACTTGTACAAGTCTTGTATAAATATAAAGTATAAATACTTGAATAATACTTATACAAATACTTGTATAAATACTTATATAAATCCTTGGTATAACATTTGTACAAATACTTGTATAAATCCTTGGTATAATACTTATACAAATACTTGTATAAATATTATGTATAATACTTGTAGAATACTTATAGAATACTTGTATAAATAAAAGTATATATACTTGTATAAAAAGTATAAGCAAAGTATGTATGTATTCAAATATACCTCAAAATACAACCGCATATGAGGAATACAAGTTATACAACAAACTGAAACTAAATAAATCACGAAAAATTCATCCAAAGGTCGAATCAAGCGTGCTTACAGCCTATGGGAAGCCAATAATCCATTGTAAAACATATCAAAATTTCACAAATAGATGACTTACCATTTTAAAGTTATGGATAAAAGAAGTAGGCGCTAAAATTTCCAAGCAAATGCAAAGGCAGCAAAGCTCCTCTTTACTTCAGCCTTTGTTGTGATCACTTCCCTTCTCCAAATTAGACATGCAATAGCTTTTTAGAAAGCTCACTCCATCATCTAGCTTGCTCTAAAATTTCGCATGCATACCTCTCAAACTCCAGATTTTGTAGCTAGTCGATTCTACTCTTCAAACCCTAGCAACAATTTTCCCTCTTTGACAAAGCTCAAATGATTTTTGTTTGTGGCTACATAGCTACTAAGCACCTAAAATATCAAAAGGATTGAAGAGGTATCCGACTTGGGTGGTTGAACAAAGTCTCTGCCCCTCTTATCGAAGAAGGCGTGGAAACCCTTTCCCAGAGCTGCTGCCACAACTTTTGCTCAACTCAAATACTAGAGATGTGTGATGAAAGCTATGAAACTTTCACACTCTCTATAAATTTCACTAGGAAAGAGTTGAAATCAAACTTGCAGTGGCAGCTCGAAGTTTCTGCCCCTCTTCGTCGGGTGGCAGCAAACCTCACTCTACTAAAACAAGCATAACTTTTTGTTCACAACTCCAATACAAGCAAGTGAGTAGGTTCTAAAATCCTCACAACTTGAAGAACACACCCACCAATTTTCACTACAAACACTTCTATCTCCTCGGAGCTATCTCTCTCCAAAGTTCACTATTCAAAACTCCCTCTCCTCTCGGTCTAACAAGAGGAGTATATCTCCCTTTCTTTCTATAATAGACTATGAGACGCCCACATGGGCAGCCAAATCCTATTGGATGGGCCTTATTCACCCCAAGCTCTTCTTTCTTACCCTTCATAAGGTCCATTCTACCTCAAAAGTCAACAAGAAAGGTAAAACAACCTTTACATTTCTTCTAATTACAAAAGAGTCTATTCTAGGATATAAATAAGGTAAGAAAAAAACAAATAGCCATCTTAATTCACTAATTAAGTGGCTATAATAAATCCTCTCCTTATAATATCTTCTAAAATAACCTCTAGCACTCACGCATATATTAACAATGAATCCTGAAGATTTTTAAATATTTTATCTGTTTTGCTGCGTAAATGCGATGTAGCGCTTACATCGTCATTGAATAGCTTCTACATGATGTGCACTCCTTCTCCAACTCTCACGTAAAGCTTTTAAAGCCAACAATCTATCTCTCAAAGACTATTTTTTAGTCAACCTTATTTCTATTGCTATTCTAAGTGAGGGAACTTTCAACTCAATGGGTAAGATTGCTTCCATACCATAAACCAAGGAAAATAGCGTTGCTTGGATTGTTACCTTAAAGATTGTAAGGTACGCCCACAACGCGGCAGATAGCTTTGTGTCCCAATCTCTCTTTGAGTCTTGTACAATTTTTCGTAATATACCTGTTAAGATTTGATTAACCCTCTCAATTTGTCCATTAGTTTGAAAGTGATAGGGTGTAGTTTTTTGATGATCAATCAGAAACCTTTTTGTTAAGATCTGAATTGTCTCATTGAAAAAATATGTTCCCCAATCACTAATTAGGATCTTAGGGCAACCAAACCATATAATGATATTCTCAAACAAAAAGATAGAAGCATTCTTTGCATCATTTATCTTAACTACCTTGGCCTTACTCCACTTTGTAAGATATTTAGTGGCTATAATGATATAAGCCATGCCTCGGGAAGAAGGAGGGTGGATTTTCCCCATATAATCAATGCCTCACTTTTCAAATGGTACTAATGGTAAAGAAATGTGTAGAGGCAATTCTATTTATAAATCATTTCTAATAAAGCGTTGGCACGCATCACACCTCCTAACATATGTATGTATATCTTGAAATAAAATTGGCCAATAGTACCCTGTTCTTAGCACCTTTTGTCCTGTGGATTGTTTCAAAAAATGCCCTCCGCATGCACTGCTATGACACACTGCTAAGATTTTTGGAATTTCTTCTTCCATAATACATCTTTGTAGTATACCATCCACTCCTCTCTTATACAACCTATGTCCCACTACCATGAAGCATCTGCTATTAATCTTGATCTTCCTTCTTTCTTCTTTGGATAATTCTAAGGATAACTGTTGGGTGGTCAAAAACTCAATGATATTGGCATACCAAGTAGGCTTTGTAGCCACTACAAAAAGATTCTCATCCACAAGTCCATCATTAATTTGATTGGTCTCGATATTTTTCGGCAACCTAGATAAGTGATCTGCTTGCTTGTGAGCAAACCTAGTTTGTACTCCACTGTATAATCAAATTCTTGTAATAATAATATCCACCTTGCTAATCTCCCATTCAACTTCAATTTATTAATCAAATATTTAATTGCCATGTTGTCCATAAGATATACTATCTTGTTGCTTAATAAATAATGTCGATATTTTTTGACTAAAAATACCATAGCTAAACATTTTCTTTTAGTTGTTGAATAATACTTCTTGACTGTATTAAATTGTCTACTTGCATATGCAATAGGATAATCTCTGCCCTTCTCATTTTCTTCAATCTTCTGGCAAAGAACACTACCTACTGCCACCACACTCACATCACAATATATATAGAAAGGTAGGTTCCATTATGGAGGTCTTAGTACCGAATATAAACTTAGTCTGATCTTTAATATGTCTAATGTCCTTTGACAATCATCAATCCAAATAAACTTCGTGTTCTTTTGTTGTAGTGAAATTATAGATAGTGTAATTGTTGTATAATCCAAAATTAGTTCTCAATACCATCCTACATGTCCCAACAGTCGTTGCACTTCTTTCATATTATTTGGGACTCTAATGATATTGATAATCTTAATTTTTTCTGGTTTGGATTTTCTACCACTTTTACTCACTCTATAGCCTAATAATATATCCTAATGCACAACTAGATACATAATTTCTAGATTTAAGGTCATTCCTACTTTCCTACATGTCTTCAACACTTCCTTTACCTTCATCAAATGGTCTTTATTTTGTGACTATATACTAAAGTCATCGATGAATATTGTCATAGATTTTAACAGCAAATCTGAGAAACTGTACATCACCAATCGTTGAAAGATTATTGGTGCATTACATAATCCAAATGGCATCACATACCACACAAAAGTTTTCCATAGGATCATAAATGCTGTCTTATGCCTATCCTCCATTGCAATAGATATTTGATTATAT
>JAWRVF010002167.1:0-16624 GCA_036785485.1 Physcomitrellopsis africana
TATATTTTAAAAATAATATATTAATATAAAATTAATTATTTTATAAATTTTATAATAAAATCATTTAATCAATATGATAATTTACTTATTTTAAATAGAAATATAAAGATTTATCTATGGATTTTTAATAAAAAATAAAAATAAAAATAATTTAAAAAATAAAAATAATGATTGTAAAAATAAAAAAATAAGAAATAAAAAAATTTAAGATAAAAAATATTAAATTAAAAAAATAGTTAATTATTAATTATCTATCTTACTTGTAAGATAATATAAAAAATTTACAAATAAACTTTTAAGATAATGTAAATAATATTTAACTATAGTACTTGATTTTTTTAAGCTTCATATGATCTTTCTATCAATAGTTGATTGTTGATTTGGATAGATTTTGTTGGTAAAAAACATACAACATTTCTAATACATTTGTAAAATTCTTAGATAGCTTCAATGTGTGTTTGATAATATCATGTCCACACCAATATAGAAGATATTCTAATTATTTTGGCATAGCTTCAAATCTAAGATTTTTTCTACTTCAGATTCTTGATTAATATATGTTTGAATAAGAAGTGGTAGCAATTGTGTCTTTATAACATATTGGATATATTATAAGGTTAAATAAAATAAATATAGAAAATATGATTAAAGTAAATTATTTCAATTAATCAAAAATCAAAATATATTTTTTTAAAAAAATAAATAGTGTAAGCCTTCAAAAATCTAACTTGTCACATGATCAATTTGTTTTTATATTAAAACAAAGTAACTACATTGTATTACCAACTTTGAAAAGAATTTGTTCTTATTTGAAGATATATGTATTGAATATTAGTCATTTTTTGAGCTTCTTTTAATTGAATCTTTATTTTTATATAAAACTCTAATATTTTATTTATTAAATATTTTTTACTATATTATTAGCTTTTAAAAAGTAAAAAATATTAAATTATAAATTATAGCTATAATTGGTAAAAATATATATTTTTTAAATAAAAAATATCTTATAATATTATATTAATTTTTTTCTAGTTACAAGAGGGTTGTTTAAAATTATCTTAATAATAATTGATGGTACATTTGAAATATCGCTTTAATGCTTAGTTTACATATTTGATATTTTTATTAATTTAAAGATAAACAATTAAAAAATTTTAATATTTACTTTAATTATTAAAAAAATACTCCTTAAAATCTTGATGTAAATTAAAATTCTTAATGAGAAATAATACCAACTAAATATTTATAATATTAATAGATATTATTAAAAAATATTTTGATAATATAATTTATGCAAATATCTTTGCTCCAACGAATAAAGTTGTGACTTTCATAGACTTAGAATATGGAATAAAGTTATGACTTTCATAGACTTAGATATACCTTTGAAGAGGAAATGATGGCATATGAAGATGGTGAACATCAAGAAGAGAGGAACTACAGGTATTTATTTGCTACTAATAGAATGGATTTTGGAGATGAGGTTCAAATCTTCCATAAAGATTTATATGAAGACATGCTGAGGGATATTGGAATTTATTTAAGTACAATGAAGAGGCAAGAAGGTTAGATGGATAAGACTTTTAAGGATATCAGGCATCAATCCTATATTTATTTACTTAAAGATGGATTTTTATGGAAGAGGCCTAAAAGGGGTGATAAAATTCCATTGAGAATGGTGGGAGACCTTGAGACCAAGAATCAAGTTTTGAAAGAATTTCATGATATACTCTAGGCAGGACATAGAAGAGTTTGGACCACTTATACCAAGATCAAGGAGAGATATTGGTGAAAGGGCTTGTACAAGGATGTTGAAGATTTTGTGAGTTCATGCATAGAGTGTCAGCTACAATCTAAGGTCAGACAAAGAGATGGGCTATATCCTACTTATCTACTTGCTATACATTTTCAATGGATAATTGATTTGGTAGCTATGCCATTAGGACTTTGAGGCATGAAATATTTGGTTCTAACAAGAGAAGAACTATCAAATTATGTTGAAGAGAGAGCATTGAGAACCAAGACTACAGAAGCAATATATAGGTTTATATTGGAAGATATTTTTAATAGATATAGAAGCATTGAAAGGATGAGAGTTGATAGAGGAGAATTGGATGCTGTTGAAATAAAAAAATTCTTTAGCAGGTATGGAGTTCAGCTAAAATTGACTACTTCTTATAATCTTGAAGCCAATGGAAAGAGTGAGAGGGGTCACCCTCCTATCATTTATGCATTGGTCAAGGCATATAAAGGTAAGCCAATTCAATGGCCTAAGCTACTTCCATTTGCTTTATGGGCTGATAGGACTACTCACAGTACTGTCACTGGTTATATGCCCATAGAGTTGATGTTAGGACAAAAGTCTATGATGCCCGCTAAAGAAATAAATCCTACATGGATGTTTGTATCTTGGAAAGACGGCATTGATAAAAAAAAATTATTAGAGCTTCAGATTGAGCAGTTGGGAAGGTTCCCTGAGGACCTACAAATTGTATTTGAAAGGTTAAAAGATGTGAGGTTGAAAAATAAAGAAAGGTTTGATAAGACTCATAGATTAAGACCTAAGCCTATAGAAGTTGGAGATTGGGTTGTAGTTTATGATAGTACTTTAGAACATCAACATAATACTGAAAGAAAATTTGCAAAAAAATGGTTTGGTCCATATGTGGTAGTCACGGTCCATGATAATGCGACATATTCTTTACGCGAGCTAGATGGAGCTATCACTAGAATCCCAGTAGTCGGAAAGAGGGTCAAAACTTTCAAGAGAAGAGATGGAAAATTCACGATAGAAGACCTTGAAGAAATTTCACCTCAACACTTGGAGGAAAGACATGAAGTAGAAGAACCTATGGGTGATTTAGACCTCTTTCAAGAAGATGAGTAGAGGTAATATATGGCACATACAAAAGAATGTGCAGATTTGGAGGAGGTGAATGTCGTACTGTAATTGCTTACAGTATGTAAAATTCACTCAAAATGCATAATATGTTTATAGGTTTAGATGTGTGTTAAAATGATTAGTAAAATAAATGAAAGGGAGTTGGTGTAAGAAAATTTATTTTAGATTTTTACTTAGTTTGATTATGGCTTTTAAATTATACAGAGCCTAAATATTTAGTATAAAGCCTTGAGAGGCAATTGGGGTCCAAAGAAGAAGAATTAAACTACTAAGAGGCCTATTTGGAAGGATGAAGACAAAGTGAGGATGAATGAAGACAAGGGGTGAAGTTCTTCATTCCTATTGGTCAATGGTCATGCCCAATAGGCTTTGAGGAGGCTGCCTGCAACAAGAATAAGGGTTTTAGCAACTTCAAGGAGGCCATTCGAAAATCAAAGACTAGGGTTAGAAAGCTTGTTTTTTGGGCTACAATTTTGGTATAAGATTTGAGAGATTTGGAGTTTTTATGAGGGATAAGTAGGCACTTGAAATTAAGGTGTGCAATTTGTACCTACTGTCACTCTTTTGAATATTGGAGGAGTTGTATGAGAGCTTTTGGAGATCGAGAGGTGCGGCTAGAGAGGTGATTTCAAGCTCTACATCTGATGTGGAAGAATTTTTACAATAGGAGTTCTAAAAAAGGAGATATTGGGAGTCAAAGACAGTAGTTCGAATTCCAAGGCAGTAAGTAGGCCGTTTTATTCATAGTGATGGATTTTGCCATATCTTGAGTTTCTGGACGAATTCTTGTCTATAAATTTCCAAGAAAGTGAATCTTTGTGCTAAAAAGCTATGCATCAAAGTTTTATAGCATTTGAACATTGGATTTGTGAGATATGAAGAATTTAGTACACAGGTGTTTGTAAACAAGGGTTTAAAGCTACTGTTAGGGTTTTCATGATATCTAAAGATCAATAAAGAATCGACAGTTGAAATTTGTTGTACTAGTTTTTAAAAGCACATCAGTACTTTATATGAAATTTTAGTGGATTTGAAATATTAGATTAAAAGTTATAGGTAAATGAAGTTTGGAAAAAAATCCCCTCTTACGGATGAATGAGAGTTTAGAGTATTTTGATATAGTTGAGTGTTTTTGTGAAATAAGGCTTATGTATTGGGTGTAATAGCCCTAAAAAAAAAAAAAAAAAAAAAAAAAAAAAACTTTTATAAAATTTTGAGGGTTTTATTATTTTGGACCTTAATTGAGTATTTAGTTGCAGCCAGAAGCCCAGTGCTTTCTTGAGGCACATTCTCTCTACCACGACACCGTAGTATTTAAAAACACCCAATTAGCCTAAGAACATTGTTTTGCCTTCAAATCTTGCTCCATTTCCTCATAATAGCTCCCAAGGTGGTAAAACTTATTTTTACCAAAGTCTTCAAAATTATTCTAAAAATTCCTAAAAAATTCTAAATAAATTATAAATAAATTCTAAAAATTATTGTAATATCTTAAAATAATAATATCAATTTAAGATTATTTATTCTATCTTGGTGATTTTTTATAATAGAAGGCCAATGTTGATATTAGTCTCAATAATTAAATATTAATTCTTAAAAATAAAAAAATACTATATCAACTAAGATAATTGCCTTTAAGACTTACCAAGATCTTATTTCTTTCTCACTAATACTATTTTCCTTCATTTAGTATCATCTAAATACATCTTTATTTTACAATTATAGTTTTGGTATTCTTAATGTATTCTTTTATCTTAAAATAACTAATGAGTCAATTTGATGATTTACACATAGTGACCATCTAGGATTTTATTCTATAGAATCAATGAAGGAAGAGAAAAAAAATTAAATTGAATCTAAGAATTAATGATTATAGAAAAAAAAAATCAAAGCTAAAAAAAAAAAAAAAAACAAAACAAAAAGAAACAAAAAGATAAGATTTTAAAATTCCTCTTTAATATGAGAAGATTTTAGTATAAACCTTCTAAGGCCTATATATCTATTGGATGTCCAGATTGATCTTTTCCTACACTAATTATGAAGGACATGCTTATTAGAACCTTCTAGAATATTTTAGATGATATTTAGAATTCTCTAGAACCTTCTAGAATATTTTAGAAGATACTTAGAATTCTCTAGAACCTTCCAAAATCTTCTAGCATCTTTCGAGTAGATAGAAGTTGCTTAAGAAGCTTTCTAATTAGTAGAAGTTGCTTGAGAAGCTTTCTAATTGGTAGAAGTTGCTTGAGAAGCTTCCTAATTGGTGGAAGTTGCTTGAAAAGCTTCCTAGTTGGTAGAAGTTATCTGAGAAGCTCCCTAGTTGGTGGAAGTTGCTTGAGAAGCTTCCTAACTAGGGACATATATTGGAATCGAGGCTGAAGAATTCTTCAATCTCGACAACACATTTCTTGAAACTCTAGCTCACCTCTCTGGTGTTCTTGTACGCATCTGATTAATCTAATTCTTGCCAATTCTTCTTAAACTTCTTATTTAGATTTTTAATCTATATCTTACATCCATGATAGTTTGTTGAGACTGCTCTTCTATCAATATCAGAGCTTAATTCTTTGAGGCAGAGAGTGGACTACTCCTCTCGTTGAAATTATTTAAGCATTCTAAGGGTTGCGGATTACCGTCTCTTAGACCGGTATTGATTCTTTCTTCTTTACTTAGCATAGCTAGTAGAGAAGACGTTAATATGGTAGAATCTTTGAAGTCAAAGTTAGATGAGATCATCAATGCTCTTAACGCTCTAGCCATTAGAATTGCTGAAATTGAAAGAAATTTTGCTAAGCTCCCTAGAGCTACAAGAGTGGAAGTGGCTTAGACTACAATACAACCACCTCTAGCTAGTGAAGTATTGCCATCTATATGTGAACGTGAGAATTTGATTACACCGTAGTACAAAGAGCCTCGGGTTAGTCTCTCAAAGAAGTTTGATGGTACTCGATTAAAATTTTATGGTTTTATAAATCAAGTTTGATTGTTAACATTCTTGCAATCGAAATGCTATTCAACCAAGGAGTCGTGAGTTAGATTAGTGGGAACATTGCTTATTAAACAAGCTTTGTCTTGGTTTGCCTCTTTATTTGAAAAAAGATCTTTTATCTTGAATAATTTTGAAACCTTTCTAGAAGCATTCGAGAAGGTATTTGGAGAGCATGATAAGACTCAATGGGCAATCACCAAGATTTGTTCTTTACATTAAGAATCACGCTCTGCATCTGTTTACGCATTGAACTTTAGATAACTTATCTGTGATATCAACTGAGGAGAAGAAGCACTGGTGAGTCAATTTTATTGGAGACTCAGAGATGACGTGAAGGATTTATTACTATCTCTATCCGATCCTCAAACACTCAATGAAGCAATCAGCGAAGCGGTGAAGTGTGACAATCGACTTTTTCAATGACATCAAGACCATTATTCTAGAGCTACATGGTATCCACGAGGAAACCAATTCTACTTGGCTCTTCCTATCAAGAGTGTAGAAGCTCAATTTGAAACAAAAGATATATAAATCAATAGGATACGTTTCAAGTCCCTCACAACTAAAGAAAAGAAGTGACAATTTGAACAAAACTTGAGCTTATATTATAGCGAGGCAGGCCATAAAGTCAAAAATTGTCCTAGAAAATAGATGCCTCGAACAACAAGACTTAGGAACACAAGCTTGCAGGAAAACGAGGATGCCCAATCACAATAGGGTCCGTGCAATTGGACATTTTAACACTCCAAATTAATCAAGGTCTCTTTTTCTCAGCTCAACCTATCACGGACATACTTTAAGCCACTACTAGACCTTTTTGTAGTCTTTTAGAATCTTCTATAGCTTTTTAAAATCTTATAGAATCTTTTAGAATCTTTTAGAATCTTCTTCAACCTTCTAGAACTTTCCGTAGACTTTTTAGAATCTTCCAAAATCTTCTTCAAACTTTTAGAATATTTTAAATTATTCTTAGAAGGTCCAATAGGATATACAGCCTCATAGTATAAATAAAAGGCAAGACTCAAGAGTACCTCAGTCTTGCCAACACAAATCTTGGAGCAATCCAAAGTATTGCCTTATTCTTGATATTAATCCAGTTTCTTATTTTTAATCTAGTTCTTATTCCTATCCATCCAATTCTTTATTTTTGAAATTATTCTAGTTCTGAATTCTTCTCCTTGGTTCTTTGTTAACCTGTTATCTTACATCCTTGATAGTTTGGCAAGACTGCGTTACATAATCATAAGAAAACTTAGGTCTCTTGATAGAAAGTGGATTATTCCTCTTCAAGATACTATTGCATTCTAGAGGAGTGTGGACTACCTCCTTCTAGACTGATATGCTTATTTATTGTAGTTGATTTTTCTTACAACTTTATTTACGACTATATCCTTCTTGTTACCTAGATGGATTCACTCAAGTCACTTTTGTAGGCATATTTTTATCAAGAAGTGCTCGATCATGGTTTGCGCCACTATTAAAAAAGAATTCTCTGATCTTATACAATTTAGAATCTTTTATGGAAAGATTTATTGTTATATTTGGAGACACTAATTGAGAGAGGGTGGTAGAGAAGAATATCCAAAATCTACGACAAGGGCAATGTTCAGCTGCAATTTATGCCATAGAATTTCAACAACTTACTTGTGATCTTGATTGGAATGATAAGGCTTTTATGACTCAATTTTGTTATGGCCTAAAGGATGATGTAAAGAATTTATTGATCACAATGCCAAGAGTTGAAAGCTTAGAAGAACTCATAGCTCAAGCTATTACTTGTAACAATTACCTATTTGAAATACGAGAAGAAAGGCAATCAATTTTTAGCAATACCTATCAATATACGACTGCTACATCTTTAAGAGTATTGAAAAAGCCATTAACATATCCTAAACCTATATAGATTGATGCAACTCAATTCAAGCCATTAACACCAATTGAAAAGACTAGACATTGGCAAGATAATTTATGCCTATATTGTGGAAGATCCAATCATAAGATAGCAAATTGTCCAAATAAGTCTAGAGAATTCAAGGCACGAGGTATAATATCTAAATTAGAAAGGTCAGAAAATGAAGACGTCCAGCTACAATAGGAACCTTGCAATTAGACACTTCCAAATCTAAAGCATCAAAAAAAAGTCTCTTTTTTCCTCCGGATCTAACATCTTGTTTTATACTTCTTGTATATATAAGAACCTTGAAATAAGAAATTTTTTCTAAAGCCCTTTTAGATACTGGGGCCTCAACATACTTTATGGATAAGGATTTTGCTACTAGACACAATCTACTACTTATAAAGAAGATCCATCTTGCACCCATTGAAGTCATTGATAGATGAAACCTTGTATCAGGAGATATTGTCAAAGAAATCCAACCGTTGGAAGTAATACTAAAAGATCAAGTATCACAAATTGTTCTCAACATCATTAGATGTCCGACAAATCCTATTGTCATTGGACTTCCTTGATTTGAGCTACATAATCCTGATATTGATTTGAGTACATAGAAGATTTCCTCAAGATCCACATATCAAAAGAAGAAACAAGATATTGCTCTATTCTTTAAAGCTAAAGCATTTATGCAAGCAGCAAAAAAAAGAGATGCATTTGTATTGTATGCTATTCCAATGAAAGATCCAATGGAACAACTAAAGCAGGAAATTCCTAGTCAATATCGTGATTTAGAAGACATATTTGAAAACCTAGCCAAGAATTGTTCGACATTCAAAATCACCTGTTGGAGTTCCTATATTATTTGTGAAAAAAAAAGATGGTTCTTTACATATGTGTGTTGACTATCGAGGTCTGAATAAGATAACTATAAAAAATTGCTATCCATTATTATTGATCTGAGGATTATTGAAACAATTAGGACAAGCAAAAATTTTTACAAAGATTGATTTGAGAGGCGCTTACAATCTAGTTAGGATTAAAAAAGGAGATCAATAGAAGATTGCATTTTGCACAAGATATGGACCTTTCGAATACAATGTTGTGCCTTTTGGACTTACAAATGCACTTGCAATCTTCCAACATATGATGAATGATATCTTATGAGAATACTTAGATGACTTTGTAGTCATCTATTTGGATGATATCTTGATCTTTTCTGAGAATGAAGAAGATCATGAATATCATATACGGAAGATATTAGAGAAATTATGAGAAAGTGGATTGTATGCCAAATTGGAGAAATGCTCTTTCCACCAACTATCCATCAAATTTTTAGGATATATCGCTTCAAAAAATAGAATTTTTATGGATCCAAAGAAGATACGAACTGTTATAGAGTGGAAACAACCATCATCAATTAAAAATGTATAATATTTTTTGGGATTTGCAAATTTCTACAAAATCTTCATCAAAGATTATTCCAAGATTACGGCTCTATTAACTCGACTCATAGGTAAGGACAAATTTATTTGGGATGATAAGGCTGAAGAAGCATTCAAAAAGCTAAAAAAATCTTTCACTTTTGCTCCTATACTTGTCCATACAAATCTAACAAAAGCATTCATTTTGAACACGGATGCCTCAAATTTTGCACTGGGATGTATACTCTCTCAAACTGGTGATGATGGTCAACTACATCCAATAGCATTCCGCTGTCATACTGTATTTATGTGCAGTGTATAAAAATATAAAATATCTTGTATCTATTATTAATACATGTGTGAGTGCTAGAGGTTATTTTAGAAGATATTATAAGGAGAGGATTTATTATAGCCACTTAGTTAGTGAATTAAGATGGCTATTTGTTTTTTTCCTACCTTATTTATATCCTAGAATAGACTCTTTTGTAATTAGAAGAAAAGTAAAGGTTGTTTTATCTTTCTTGTTGACTTTTGAGGTAGAATGGACCTTGTGAGGGGTAAGAAAGAAGAGCATGGGGTGAATAAGGCCCATCCAATAGGATTTGGCTGCCTATGTGGGCGTCTCATAGTCTAATATGGAAAGAAAGGGAGATATACTCCTCTTGCTAGACTGAAAGAAAAAAGAGCAATTTTGAGTGGTGAACTTTGGAGAGAGATAGCTCCGAGGAGATAGAAGCGTTTGTAATGAAAATTAGTTGGTGTGTTCTTTGAATTTGTAGAATTTTAGAACCTATTTACTTGCTTGTTTTGGAGTTGTGAGCAAAAAATTATGTTTGTTTTAGTAGAGTAGGGTTTGCTGCCACCTGATGAAGAGGGGCAGAAACTTCGAGCTGCCACTGCAAGTTTGATTTCAACTCTTTCTTAGTGAAATTTATAGAAAGTGTGGAAAATTGTGCTAGATTTCTATCAAGACATTTCTTGTAGCATTTGGAGTTGGAGAGCAAAAATTGTGAGCTTGAGAGTGGGAAAGGGTTTGCTGCCACCCGATGAAGAGGGGCAGAGACTTTGTTCAACCACCTAAGTCGGACAATCTCTTCAATCTTTTTAATAATTTAGATGCTTATAGTAGCTTGTGTAAGCTTTCTACAAAAACAAAAATCAATACATTTGGAGCTTTGATGAAAGTTTTATGAGCCGTGAAGTGTCAAAGAAGGAAAATTGTTGCTAGGGTTTGAAGAGTAGAATCAACTAGCTATAAAATTTGGAGTTTAAGAGGCATGTATGCGAAATTTTAGAACAAGTTAGATGATGGAGTGAACTTTCTAAAAAGCTATTGCATGTCCAATTTGGAGAAGGGAAGTGATCACAACAAAGGCTGAAGTGAAGAGGAGCTTTGCTGCCTTTGCATTTGCTTGGAAATTTTAGCGCCTACTTCTTTTAGCCATAACTTTTAAACGGTAAGTCATCTATTTGTGAAATTTTGATATGTTTTACAATGGATAATTGGCTTTCCATAGGTTATAAGCACGCTTGATTCGACCTTTGGATGAATTTTTAGTGATTTATTTAGTTTCAGCTTGTTGTATAACTTGTATTCCTCATATGCGGTTGTATTTTGAGGTATACTTGAATACATACACACTTTGCTTATACCTTTTATGCAAGTATATATACTTGTATTTATATCAAGTATTTATATAAGTACTATATAAGTATTATACATAATATTTATATAAGTATTTATACAAATATTATACGAAGGATTATATACTATTTTATACAAGTATTTATATAAGTATTATATCAAGGATTATATAAGTATTATATAAGTATTTATACAAGTATTATTCAAGTGTTTATACTTTATATTTGTACAAGACTTGTAGAAGTATAATACAAGTATAATTTGAAAGCTTGAACAAATATTGTACAAGTATTGAACATACTTGTACGGCTTCCTCTCATGTTCCCTGCTAGTTCTAATAGCAGCTAGGAACCCGACGTTTTTCTAAGGCGAATTCTCTCTACCCGACACCGCTCTCAAAAATTTTTAACTTCAGAGATTAATTATGAGATCCATGACAAAGAATTAAAAGCAAATGTTGATACTTTTGAAGAATGGTGCCATTTGTTAAAAGGGACTCATCACAAGATCATAGTATATACCGAACACAAAAACTTGGAATATTTTATGAGTGCTCAAGTTCTAAATTGTCGACAAGCACGATGAAGCATGTCATTATCTTGATTTGATTTTGTGATTACATATTATCCAAGAAAGCTTCAAGAAAAATCAGATGTCCTTTCTTGATGATCATATCTTGCACCAAAAATAGGAGACATTGTATTGGATCAACAAAAATCAATCATGTTGAAGCCGTCCGATTTACAATTAAAGACATTGACAATATCTACCTATATAGATACAACTCTCAAGATGGAAATCCAGAAGGCAATGAAGATAGATCTATTTATAAAGAACATCCAATAACGTTTAAAAAATACACATGTAGAAGAAAATAATAATTTCAAATTGAAAGATGGATTGTTATATTTCAAGAATCTCCTAAATGTTCCTCTAAGACTTATAAGACTTTAAATTCTTCAAGCTCGATATGACCTTCCAATAGCTGGACACTTTAGCTTCAATAAGACTGTGGAATTGATATCAAGAGAGTATTGGTGGCCTCAAATGTAGAAATTCATGAAAGAATTCATGCAATCATGTGAAATTTGTGCGCAAACAAAGGTCCTAAGACACCAACCATATGGACTTCTGTAATCCCTTCCAGTTTCTAAGAGCCCATGGCAATCGTTATCTATGGACTTTATTATAGACCTCCCAATTTCGAATGGAAAAAATTCAATTTTTGTGGTGGTAGATTGTCTTACCAAGATGGCACATTTTATTTAGTGCAACAAGACTATTTTCATGGAGGAAATAGCCAAGCTTTTTATTGATAATATTTATCAAATATATGGCTTTCTAATTGACATTATTTCAGATCGAGGATCATAATTTGTATCAAATTTTTAGAGAAGACTATTTTAGCTTTTAAAGGTCAAGATCAACCTCTCATCCGCTTATCATCCTTAAACTGACGGTCAAACAGAACGAGTGAATCTAATCTTGAAATAATATCTTTCTTATAGTATAAATTACCAACAAGATGATTGGACGGACTTTCTACCATTGGCTAAGATTATATACAATAACTTTGAACATTCGTCAACAAAGCAAACTCCATTCTTCACAAACTATCGATACCACCTTAGAGCAGATCCATTCCAAATTGAAGATGTGGGAAGCACTTCTACAGAAAGTCAAGCTACCTATTTAAAAACCATCCATGAAGAATTGAAATCTCAATTACAAATAGCCCAAGATTGACATAAAGACTATGCAAACATTCATTGCAAGAATCAACCAAATTTCAAAGTAGAAGATCATATCTGATTACTTTCACAAAATATACAAACAAATTGACCATCACAAAAATTAGACTATCAAAGACTTGGACCTTTTATAATTCTACACCAAGTAAATTCAATAAGTTTTCATATTGAACTACCAAGTAGTATGCACATTCATCCAATCTTTCATGTCTTATTTTTAGAAACCTATTATAAATCAAATATTGTTGGAAGAACTATTGCACTACCAGCTTTAGTTGAAGTCAATCAAGAGATTGAATACGAGGTAGATAAAATATTGGATTCACATATAAGACATGGACAATTGGAATATTTCATCCATTGGAAGGGCTATGGAGTTAGCAAAAGAACATGGGAACTTTCAAATAATCTTAAGAATGCACCTAAAAAGATTTACCAATTCCATCAACAATATCCTAAAAAACCTAGATTCAATGGTCATTAAAGATTTCGTCGATAGTAACATCTCTTAGCTTCTAAATGACGCTTCCTATCAATAACAAAAGACCAATATAAAAAGTAGAGAGCCACGCCAAGAGCTGTACTTGTATTTTCCTAGGATAGAATAGATATTGTTAGAAACTTATTAGTTATCATATCAAATCTTTGCGTTTCAAGGGAATTGCATGAATAATAGTCAGAAGACTCTTCTGCCATATAAGTAGCTGGAGAATTA
This sequence comes from Physcomitrellopsis africana, assembly GCA_036785485.1. Taxonomy (NCBI): domain Eukaryota; kingdom Viridiplantae; phylum Streptophyta; class Bryopsida; order Funariales; family Funariaceae; genus Physcomitrellopsis; species Physcomitrellopsis africana. The sequence goes on from JAWRVF010002167.1 coordinate 13,318, forward strand.
TTGCAACTTTCACAATCTGCTAGGTTTGAAGAATATGAAAAAGATAAAGAAGGAATATCTTAACATCAAGTAAGGCCACACTTGGAATCTTTAGAGATATGGCCTCATCACAAAAATCTTGATTCAAATGTGTGAGCTTTGGTAATACTCCTTGAAGTTGGAAAGGTGATTCCAAATAGACTAGAAATTATGTTCGGAGGATGTTTTAAAGATCACAACAAAGAGCAAATTCTTGGATGGGATGTTGGTCTAATAGAGGCTATATCTAGAGGTCATTGATGCCATTTCAAGGGTCTTGTTGAACCGATAACCAATGAACAAAAGGCAAAATATGTTGCTTTTCTACTCCGATGAATTCTAAAATTTTTATGCATGTGATTTGATCATCAAATTGCTTCGGCTCTTCTTGAAACTCGTCGCCAAAAGAGAAGGTGATGTCATAGATATACTTTAAGCCACTACTAGAATTTTTTGTAGTCTTCTAAAATCTTCTATAGCTTTTTAGAATCTTCTAAAATCTTCTAAAATCTTCCTCAACCTTCCAGGATCTTTTGTAAACTTATTAGAGTCTTCCAAAATCTTCTTCAAATTTCTAAAATATTTTAAGATATTCTAAGAAGGTCCAATACGATATAAGGCCTCATAGTATAAATAAGAGGCAAGATTGAGGAGCACCTCAATCTTACTAATACAAGTCTTGGAGCAATCTAGAGTGTTGCCTTATTCTTAATATTAATCCAGTTTCTTATTCTTGATCTAGTTCTTGTTCTTGTCTATCCAATTCTTTGTTCTTGAAGTTATTTTGGTTTTGAATTCTTCTCCTTGATTCTTTGCTAACTTGTTATCTTGCATCCCGGACATAATCTTCTCATTGCTTTATAGTATCTTTATTTCTTCATATTCAAAAATTACAAATCGGTGCTCTACTAGACACAAGAGCATCTACTTGCTTTTTAGATGAAGAATTTGCCAAGCTTTATAAATTTTATCTTGTGAAGAAACTAAAGCTTTTCCATGTAGAAGTCAGAGATGGCCCATTGTAGAATGGGTAGGAATTTTAGGATTTACAATACATAGTTTGTAAGATTAAGAATAGGTAGGAAGCCGATGAATGGCCAATTTAGAAGGCAGAATGGATGAGAAAGTTAATAAAAGTAGTTATCATTGGTTGTGAAGCAATTAATCTAGACGGGGCAAGTATAAAATGATTTGGTACGGGGGAGTCGAGGCCAAATTGTGATAGTCCTAAGCCGGGGTAAGCTTGGTGCTACCTCTCTCTTTTTTCTTTTGTTAGACTGTAGCGGAGGATCCGAATTCTATTCCGAAGGATTATACCATGTCAACGATGAAGTACAGTAATAAAATGGAAAATTTATATATATGGATGAATAAGAAATTATGATTGTTTGTTACGTAAAGTTCTTTGCGGTGAATTGGAAGTTGAAGACCGACTATGTCAATAAAGCTTGGTTGTGGATGTGAGTGTCATGCCGTATTGACTGTGAGAGTTGAGCGGTGAAGAATATTGGAGTAACAATTTGTTTCGAAAGATGTTGTAGGTAAGGAATTATTTCCAATGATTGGAGAAAGAAGCGGGTGTATGCAGTCTGTGGAAATGGTGTAACATTGTCAATTGTTGTTATGAATTTGGAAGAAGACAAAAGATTACAATAGGACTATTGGTGGAGGGTTGTGTCACGAAGTATCTTATGTTGCAAAAGAGCAGAACGAGTAGAGTGGATGGTAATATTTTAGAGAAAGGTATGTACGTGTGCATTAGACTCTAATGTTCAGTAGGTAGTTAGTTATGTGACCCTAACAATTTAACTCAATGCGGATAGTCTCTCCCTATGTTCGAATTTTCCTTTACAGATTTACTCTGGGCAATATTGGTAGAGTAAGTGAAACGAACGAGAACAACATTTTGGCGCCGTTGCCGAGGATTGACAATAGTATTGAGTGTTAGGAATTAACTGCCAAATGAGTAGTTAAATTAATGATGAAAAGCAATGTCAATAATAGATGATGAAAGATTATGGTTAATAAGAATGAGAATATTGCTCAGAGAAAAATACGTCAGTCGAAAGGAAGACAAGAGAGAGCACAAGTAAGAAATTTGTTGTGGGACGAGCAAGAACGGAAGCTAAAAAAGAAGCATCGACAGAGTTGGATTAAACCATGGTTGCATGCCTGTTGGTACATCCGAGCATACCAAGAATATGAAAGATCTTTAATATTTTAGACATATATACCGTTAAAGAAATTGCCAAAAGCACTCGAGGGTAACTCCGTGAGTAGCCTAATGTATCTCTTGAATCTATTAACGGCAAGACAATGGAGTACAGAAGAATTGGATATTCTATTGGATACTTTCCAAATAGTGGATACAGCTGATTCTGGCAAGGCTAGTTCTTCAGTAAGCAATGTATCACTTGCCAGTAAGGGCCAATACAGTGAATTCCAAAATCCGTCGTTTTTACCTCAACTTCAGCCAATAAAATTATTTGCAGAAAATAATACCAAATTGCAGAGGCCGAAAAAAACAATTGAGGGAGGCAGTAGTTATTTTAACAAAGAAGTAAATAGATCATTGTCACCTTCAATGGCGGCGAGGGGTCCAGCAGTACCAATTGCGGTACAAATGGGTGCGGTGGGTGATTGCACAACTAGCGTAGCCCCATTACCTACCTTTAGGGGTCTGCCAAGAGCCGACCCAGAATAACACTTATCTCAATTCCTAACCACATGTGTAGTCAATAATGGTAGAACTGAAGATATTTGGTTAAGATGGCTGCCAACAACCTTAAAAGACACAACATTTGAATAGTATAATCACCAACCGGTGGGACAATTTTCTAATTTGGAGGAATTGAAAAATATATTTTTGACTCATTTTCGACCAATAGGATTTGAAGAACGTCTTAGAGAAAGATTAATGAATAGCAAAATGGTACCGGGAGAAGCGGTGCAGTCATATTATGGCCGAGTAGCAGATATCCTTTGAAAATGGCCAAATAACCAAATGTCGGACTCGTTTGTTATGTCTATATTGGTTAACGGACTATATCCACCAGAATTGAAGATGTTTGTAAAGGAGGCCCAACTTGCGAGTGTGGCTGCCTCACTTGACCGAGCTAAGGTATGGAAAGAATGTCATTATGATCAATTCTTAACCATAGGAGCTACAATGATTCCATCTTATAGAGGGTATCAAATACCAACCTCGAATGAAACAGTGAATAGTTACCCAAGGATAATTGACTACAATGCAAATCTTAGTGTCAATCCACAAGAAATAGTGAATATT
>JAWRVF010002168.1:0-16553 GCA_036785485.1 Physcomitrellopsis africana
TTTTTCAAAATGAGCTTTCAATATTGATAGATTATATTGATGAAAATTTTACAAAGAATTTCATCAAGTGTTCAAAGTTTCTAACAAGTGCACCTATGCTTTTTGTAAAAAAAAAAGATGGTTCTTTACATATGTGCGTTGATTATCGGAGATTGAATAAGATAATGGTGAAGAATTATTATCCACTATTATAAATTTCAAGACTTTTGGAACAATTTGGCCAAGCTAAGATCTATATTAACATAGATCTTTATAGAACATATAATCTGGTATGAATCAAAGAGAGAGATGAATGGAAGATTGCATTTTTGACAAAGTATGGACATTTTAAATATAATGTCATGCCCTTTAGACTAATAAATGCACCTGCTATCTTTCAACATTTAATAAATGACATCTTTCAAGAATACTTAGATAACTTTGTAGTAATATATCTTGATGACATCTTGATGTACTCAAAAAATTTGAAGGAACACAAAGAGCATATCAAGTTGGTATTACAAAAGTTGTAAGATACAAGATTGTATGCCAAACTAGAAAAATGTATATTTCATCAACCTAAGATGGAATTTTTGGAATACATCTTATCTATTGAGAATTTGACGATGGATCTCAAGAAAGTAGAGGCAATTATGTAATAGGCCATTCCACAGACTGTGACAGATGTATAATATTTCTTTGGATTTACTAACTTCTATCGGATCTTCATGAAAAATTACTCTCAAGTTGCTGCCCCTCTCACTTGATTGGCATATAAGGAGAAGTTAAAATAGGGGCCTCAAGTGTAAAAGGCATTCCAAGACCTCAAGATGGTGTTTACCACAGTTTAATATTGGTGTATCCAAACTTTACAAAGGCATTATATATTGAGACTCATGCTTTAGATTTTGCATTAGAGGCCATACTTTTACAATTGGATATAGACGACAAATTCCATCTTATTGTATTTTATTCTCAAAAGTTCTTTGCTGCCAAAATTAATTATAAAATCTATGATAAGAAGCTTCTTGCTATTATAGATTTTTTTGAAGAATGGCATCATTTTCTTAAAAGAGCAATACATCCTCTGATTGTATATAAAGATCACAAGAACTTAGAATATTTTATGTCAGCTTGGATTCTTAATCACCACCAAGCTCGATGGAATATGTCACTATCTCGATTTAAATTTGTTATTAATTTTTATTTTGGAAAGCAATAAAGATTGTCTAATGCTCTCTTGATGAGATCATATCTTATATCAAGGATAGGAGACGCAACATTTGATCAACAATATACAACTTTATTGAAATTGAAGCAATTTTGCCTTTGTGCTATTATTATATTGATGCATATTGATTCTAGTTTCTTCAATGAAGTGTGTATTGTAATCACTAATGATACTTTAGCTCTTAATGTCAAGCATTGCTTGAAAGAAAATAATAATAAGTTCAAATTTGAGGAAGACCTTTTATACTTTGAAGAACATTTGTATATCCCAAAAAAAACCAATACGACTGCACGTTCTTCAATCTTGCCATGACTTTCCAAGTATGGATGACTTTGGATTTAATAAGACCTTAGAACTTATTTCTTAAGATTTTTGGCCTCAAATGTGGAAGGCAGTAAAAGACTTTGTTCTATCTTACGACATCTGTTCAAGGTCCAAAAATCCTTGACATTGCCTTTATAAATTCTTACAATATTTGCCTATTCCAAGACAATCATGGTCTTTTATCTCTATGGATTTTGTCACAGATCTACCGCCATCCAATTCATTAGATAATATCTTTATAGTAATTGATTGATTTATAAAAATTGCTTATTTTATTCCTTGCAAAAAAATTGTGTCTAATAAAGAAATGACAAGATTTTTTCTTGACAATATATATATCAATATTATTGCCTATTAGATAATATCGTATTTGATCAAGGAGCTTAATTCATATCTAAGTTTTGGAAATACCTTTTTAAAATATTGAAGGTAGATATTAAACTTTTTTCGGCTTTCTATCTTCAAACTAACAGCCAAACAAAAGAAGTTAATCAAGTTTTAGAGTAGTATTTACGATGTAGCATTAACTATCAATAAGACAATTGGATATTGTATCTACCATTAGTAGAATTTGCATATAATAATATTATTCATGTCTCAACTCAGCAAATACCATTTTATTCCAACTATGGATATCATTTGAAGCTTGATCTATAGAATCGCCAAAGAATAATAATCCAATAGTTGAAGGATTTGCAAAGCAGCTATTACAATACCAAATAATCTTGAAGCTTCAATTACAAGTAATTTAAGATACTTATAAGACATCTGCACATAAATTTAGGAATCAATCACATACTTTTCATATTGGAAATAAGATATGGTTTCTTCTACGGAACATTAAGACTAAGTGGCCATATAATAAATTGAACTATCACAGGTTGGGACCATTTTCTATCTAAAAGTAAATCAATCTAGTGGCATATCGCTTAAAATTATCATTTATTATCAAAGTACATCAAGTTTTTCATGTCTCTCTTTTAAAACCTTATAGAAAGTCACATATTTTGGGAAGAGTACAACAATTGCTGCCTATTATTGAAATTGAAGACCATAAAGAATATGAGATTGAAAAGGTATTTGATTCACGACAAAGATAGGATAAATTGGAATATCTTATTTATTGGCAAGGCTATGGCATTAATAAGCGCACATGGAAATTAGCCAAAAATCTGGCCAATGTGCCTCAAAAGGTACAAGAATTTCATTGATTCTATTCCTACAAATCCAAACATATTTCATAATAACTTCTTAGTAAAGATTGGATTCAACAAATACTCATAAAGAAGGGGAGAGTTAAACTAAAGCCTTATGAGTCCTACCAATGAATCTTAATTGGTGGATTGGTTAAAAATATAGTCTTATATCATTTAGTTATATAAATATTATAATTAGAGAGTCTTTTTGACTATTTAATTATTTATTAGAATTTAGAAGTATTTATATATATAAAAATCTTATTAGAAGAAAAGTTACAAAAATAGAATCTTAGTAAGTCTTGGAGGCAATTATTTTAGTTGATTTAGTATTTTTACTTATTATTCAATATTAAAAGTTAGTTATTGAGACCAATGTCTACATTGGCCTTCTAGGTATATGTATTACTCATTAAAAACCTATAAATGTTATTTAGTAGGTAGAAAAAACATAAAGAAGAAATCTCATGACTTTTTAATTATTTTTGTAAAAAATAGGATTTTGAATTGATTTAAATTGATTTTATTATTATAAAAAAATTCCAAGATAGAATAAAATAGCTTTAAATTGATATTATCATCTTAAGAATATTATAGAGATTTTTAGAATTTATTTAGGATTTATGTAAAATTTATTAAGAATTTTTAGAGTAATTTTGAAGACTTTGGTAAAAATGAGTTTTACCACCTTGGGAGCCATTATGAAGAAATGGAGCAAGGTTTGAAGGCCATACAAGGTTCATAGGCTAATAGGGTGTTTTTTAACACCATGATGAAGTCAAAAATATAAAATCATTAGTTCTACTAGTATAAAATAGGAGGACCAATAGCTAGTATAGTCCTTATAGGAAGAGAGGTGCATAAGTCCCATATGGATTGTGGCACCTTGGATGTAGGTAGAAGGATAAGACTAAGGCCTCATGGCCTCTCTAAGACATCCATATACACTACTTGTGAGCCTTGGTGAGGTTCAAATTCATGATCTTTTAAGCAAATTATCCTTGAAGTAATAATTTTCCACTTAATTTTTTTATTTACCTTCTATCTTTGAATTATCATAATCTACTCATAGTAACTTATTTTGTGTTGTTCTTCTCCTTCATTATTGTTTATTGCTCCTTATATTTCATACCACAATTTATAAACAATTCTTAATTGAGGCCACCTTATAATTTGGGTTGAAAAGTGAATTTTATCCACACACAAATGGTGTGTTTGCTGGGAGGTGGTGCTTCTAACTGTGTGTGAATGTGGAGTTAGTATGTTGGAATTCACATTTTGCTTGGTCTTTTTGAGTGAGAAATTCAAATTTAATCTTCATCATTGGTAAATTTTCTACATCTCTTCTTTAATGGTGTATACAAAGCTTTTCAAGTTCTCAATTCATAAGATGGTCAAAAGATTTCATTATTGAATTGAATGTTGATTTACTCTCGGATTTTCATCAGTCATTTTTTATTTATTGTATATTTTAAGTTGAAAATTTTTGAGTTGGTGTATCTTGATGTTGGCTTTCCAATAAGCTATTGCACGTTCAATTTGAACTTGATTTGTATTTTAAGTGAATTTTAGACTAGAAAGTGGTTCACTACCTTGGCAGTTTCATATACTTCATGTTTGGAAAGGCATTTCTTAGTGCATGGTGACTATTTAATAGTGGAATTTTTTGTATACAAGCACTTCAAAGTTAAGGTTGTAGTGGTGAAAGTTTCAATACTATTGAACTAGAATTGAATTTGTGGCAATTTTTGGAGTAGAGAGAGGTTTCTGCCTTAAGTGGAATACAATTGAGATTAGTGATTTCTATCTCTTCAATCATTTATATTGTTGATTTTATGTTATACTTTTTATTGTTGTGTTTTAAGTCTTATCTTAAGTATATTAAACTATAATAAAAATAAATAAAAAATAAAATAAAAAAATAAATATAAATGAGTAAGAAATAAGAAATAAGAAATAAATAAATAAATAAATAATTAAAAAAATATTAAAAAATTAATAATATTAATAATAAAATAAATAAATATTATTATTATATTTAAATAATTATTTTATTAATTAAAATAATAGTTTTATTAATATTTTAATATCCTATTAATTTTAATTTTAACTTTTATTTTAACTTTTATTTTAACTTTTATTTTATTTTTTCTTTTCTATTTTTATTTTTATTATTTTTATTTTATTTTATTTTTACTTGTGTTTTATGTTTATCTTTCTTGTTTAATGAATACTATTACTTTTATTTATTAATGTTATTTGTCTTTTATTTTATTTTATTTTATATGTATGATGAGTTTTATATATTGATATAAATTTAATATATTTTTATTTACCTATTAATTTATTTTTATGTAATATTTTTACTTCTAATTTTAAATAATATTTGATTAGTTTAGTATTAGTATTAGTATAGTATTATTTGGTGGTTCTCTTCAGATTGGTTGTCACTTTGAAAGCATAAAGAATGGAGTTCAAGTACATCTTTAAATGTAAGACTAATCTAGATAAGTTTCAAACTTTAGCTTTTTAATTTATTTAAAATTTTAAACAAAAGCAAGGAAAGAGTATGGCTACAAGAAATTTGGTGGATTTGAAACCTTAGCTTTTTAATTATTTAAAATTTTAGACAAAAACAAGAAAAGAGCACGGCTAAGAGAAGCTTGGTGGATTTCAAATCTTATCTTTTCAATTTGTTTGAAATTTTAGACAAAAGCAAGTAAAAAACACGGCTAGGAGAAACTTAATGGATTCCAAATCTTAGCTCTTTCTTTTATTTGGAATTTTAGATACATTTAGGAAGGGGCAGAGCAAGACTTGTTGTCCTACAAATAACATCTTAACCATTCTATCACCTTGTAGTGTAATTGAATATTAAAATATTCAATTATACATATTAGAAATTTCACCAATGTACTTCTTCTGTTAAGAGAATTTAGTTGTGTTTGTAATAGGTGCTTCAATTTTTAAATGTTTTCTAAGGAAGTGAAGTTAGATTGATGGCCAGCATGACTTCTTTTTGGCATTGAACATGTACTTATAGAAAGTGATGATCCCCATGAGGCATAGTTAATTATTGCAAGTTGCCCTACAGGTTGTCCTTTACCTAGTCCATCTGATTTTTGTGATATCCTTATGTTAAATTTTTTAAATTACTTGTATTATTCTTGGTTTTATTTTCCAATCTCTAAATTATGAATTAAGTCCAACTAATGGGTGACTCTACCATATTAAGATCGGCATGAGATCTTAAATTATTTTTTAATTGGACCTCGTGCATTATTTGTAAAAAAAATTTAATTATTGGGTAATACCACTAATTTGAAATTGGTACAAGATTTCATCTTGGTATATAATTAAATGAAGAACCAATACCCGCTATCGTGTTGTGACACGATTATATGGTGAAACTATGACTAAAAATGATTTTTCAATTAATATTCTATTATCTTAGTTTAAGAAGAATTCAAAATATTTTAAAAAGATTTTTATGAAAGCCTCTTAGTTTATTTTCTTGACTTAATAGCAAGTAGATAAGAATTAGTTAGTGATTTTACCTTCTAGATTGTAATAATTCTTTTATTGCCTTAGAAAGGCCATAAAATAATAAAAATATGATAAAAAAGATAAATTAGTAGTATGATTGATACTAGAATTAAGTTGAGGGTAGGGTTGGGCTATAAAATCCCTAGGATAGGTTAGATTGATACCTGAGGGTTGGCCATTTGTGGAACAGGGTCAAAATTAGACCTCTAGCCACAAAAACAATAACCTAGGGCAAAATACGGGAGATTTTAGAAATCGGTGATTAGGATTGAATAACTAGCTTAAAGCTTGTTTTAAGGACGTTATGTTTGTTGCCATAGGATTTGGAATGACTTTGCAATTGTTGTTCAAAGTCAATATTTGTATTGGTGTTTTGGATTTTATGTAAGACAATGATGGCTTGCATTCTTGACTGATTTGTACAATTTGTATAGCATCTATAGTTCAAAAATTGATATTGTTTGGATTGTTGGATGTGCTAAGTGTGCACAAAAGTTTGTATTAATCTAATAATGCAATCAGGAGATATTTGGACTTTGATACAAAGGATTGTTGAAAGTTTGTAGTTTAGGATTAGATAGGGTTTCTATGATAACTAAAGATCTACAAATTGGATCAATATAAATTATGACATGGTGATAGAAGACTTAAAAATCAAGCTACATATTGAGTTTGAGCTAAAGTTTACAGTTGAAGAAGGAGAAATCACCACTAGAATTTCTACATCAATTTTTAAATTGATGGCTGAGTATCATTAAAGCGGTTTTTGGACATTTTCTTGCAATTTGTAAGTTGGATTGGGTTGAATTTTGCTAAACATATAGAAGGCTTATACCAACATTTGTGTGCAAAATTTTACACTAAATAGATGCTTAGATTAAAAATTATTGCTTGTCAAAGCTCACTGATTAGAGTTAGGGCTTACAAAGAAAAATAAAAATTGCTTAATTATAAAAGAAACGAGGCAATTGGAATATGTATATGGTTGATGTTACTAAGAGGAATATATTTAAACACTTTTGAATTGAAATTTGAATTATATTCTTCATATATGGATGAAATCTATTAGGATTTCTTGTTTATTTGCAAACAGAACTTTATCTTCTACAGCGAGGTGCGTGATGCATTCCCAAACAAGACAACATGTAATACAACACCACCTTTATACCTTTGCAATATCAACTTATAGAATTCTATCTACCTCTAACTTTAAGTTACTCACAACCTTCTACATTTCCTCTGCCAATTAGGAATCAAACACCTTTAGCCATAAAACTTCCAAATGATCAAGCTCAACCTAAAACCTTTCATGATACTAGATTGGAAGAATTTAAAAGTGAAATATGGCAAGGTAATGAGGTATTTAAAAATAAGATGATGAATATTATGAAAGCCATTAATAAACAAATATCTTGCCTTATCAAAAATCAAATTCCAACTATAAAGCCTATATATCATGAATCGGGAATTCACATCTCTAGATTTTTGTGTACAAATTATAGACAAGTGAACCACATGGTACAATTTTGTCTACAATTCCTACAACAACAACTTAGAAAAAAAAACCAATTTCAATTATATAAGCCTCTTCATCAATTGAAATAAATAGATTCTAATTATTTATCAATCTAAAGAAATAATATGATACTTTGTCCTACTTGTAGAAAGCCACATTGAGTAGGTCAATGTTGGATTGAAAATGGAGTTGTATGCTCTAATTATGGAGGTTCTCATTCTACGAATTGTTGTAGAAGATCCAACCAAATTGCTCCCTCAACTTCTTTTTCAAGGAATTATAGTAACCAAGTGAGAGAAAATATGCAAGAAGTTAGATTTGCAAATCCTATTATTACAAAAAGTCCATTAAATATGTATTATGACCCTTTAAGTAATGGTCAAAATCATCACCCTTTAACAATAATTCAAACCAAACATGAGACATTACAAGGATCTGTAGCATATATCTAAAACCAAAACCAAAATCAATAGCCACAAACTTCTCAAGGTATTAGATACATAGTAATTCAACCTGATGTACCTTCTACATCAAATTTACCATCTCCTCAATTCCACTTGGTGCAACTAGACAACAAAGAGATCTTCAAGGATAATGCATATTTACCTTCTTTGGTTATAACTAGAAGTATAAATGCCAAAAAACCAATAGATTTGGCACAACTTGAAGAAGATGAGGTGTCTATAGATACTTCAAAAGAATCATCCAAATTTGTGGAATTGTCAAAAACTATTGAAGAAGTAGCTAAAGAATTATAAGACAAATAACCTTCTTCTGTAATTGAACCTGATGAGGAAGAACACGAATTTGTAGGCAAAGAAGTATCTTAGATTTCTAGTATCTTTTTGAAACAATCAACAACTAATAGAACCTTCAATCTTGCAGAACCTTACAATATATGACAAGATCTTTATACAGCTAGAGCCAATATTTTTTTTAGACAATTGATTTAAGTAGCATCAAATATCAAAAAAGACCTCAAGGAAGGAATAATATTACAAAGAAAAATTAAGACTATAGAAGGAATAGCTCGAATTAAAATTGATAATCTAGAAGAGAATATCACCTTGGAAGAAAAAAATGATAATAGAGAATATGGATCTATTGAGATAGATGTAGAAATTATCGATAAAATAATTTTTAAGATCATAGTAGATGATAGAAGTAGTATCAATATTATACTTGAATCCACCATAAATAAATTGGGATTAAAAATCACTCACAAGGTAATTATGAAAGTCAGATTAGCTGATCAAAGACCTTTTCAACTTCTAAGTCAAATCCGTGACCTTTGTATGTGAGCACAAGATGTAGATTATGTGATATCATTTTATGTGATACGTTTATATGAAAAAGCAGATGGTTATCTTCTCTTGTTAGGAAAAAGATGGTTGAGGCAATCTAAAGGAAAAACAAATTGAAAGGCTTCTAAGCCTTATTTTACTTTTAGACCTTTAGATAATCGTACAACAACCATAGTATCTAGTCACTTTAGACTCCAAGTCCTAGTTCCATTAGAAAAAATACCAACATCTAAAGAAGCCAAACAAAGTAGTTTTATCCAATCCAATTCAACATCAATTATAGCACCAATAAAATGTATTGGCCTTAGATTATATGAATATGAAAATGAGGGTGATTTTACCTAATGGTTAGAAAAAAATCCTTACAAAGAAGAAGTCATTCACATCTGATTAATAGATGTAATTGATTAATTGAAGCTTGAAGATGATTGCCCTGATCTTACAACGTTGGTTGATAATATTTGTATCAATGAAGTCTTTAGCTTAAAAATCAATGGAATCCAAATTGAAGACCTTGATGCTATTATAAAAGAAGAAACCATCATGCCTCTTCTTTTATAATTTAGAAATACATTCCAAGGCATTGAGGTTGGATATGAAATACCTACTTATCTACCAGTACCTAAAGATTGATATCATGGATCTATCGATCCAATACATGTAATAGAACAAGATTAGATAAAAATTCCAATTAATCCAGATGAAGAAGCATTTAGATATATCAAGTTTGGATCCCAATTAGATGAGAAAAAATTAGGAAAATATAAATCTTTGGTAATGGAATATTGTGATATATTTACTTAGTTTTATAAAGATTTAAAAGGTATTCTTCCTAATATTTTTCAACATACTATTCTACTTCTTCCAAATACCACACATGTTAGACAAAAACATAGAAAACTCAATCCTAGGATGCAACTTATTGTGAAAGTAAAATAAGAAAGGCTTCTTCAAGCAGGATTTATAAGGCCTATAGAAATTACGGATTCATTGTCTCATATTGTCTTGATAAAGGAGAAGGAAAGAAATAAGCTTAGATTTTGTATGGACTATCGAGATTTAAATAAGTACATTCAAAAAGATCATTTTCCATTACCTTTTATTACTTCTACAATAGATGATGTAGTAGGGCATGACTTATACAGTTTTATGGATGGCTACTATGCTTATAATCAAGTATCAATAGCTCCTGAAGATTGATATAAGACTGCATTTACATCACCTTGGAGAACCTTTGTATATGTAGTGATGCCTTTTGAATTATGCAATGCTCCTTCAGCTTTTCAAAGAGTCATGACTTATGCATTTTCAGACCTTCTTCAAAAAACCATGTCAATTTTTATTGATGATTTTAGTTGTCAATCACCAAAAGATGATTACCTTGAAAGCCTTCAATTGTACTTCCAACGTTGTAGAAAAATAAGAATTTCTCTTAATCCAAAGAAAGTTTATTTGACAATTAAGAAAAGAATTTTATTGGATTATGTCATTTTATAAAAAAAAAAAAATCTAATCTTGAAAAAGTAGAAATTACTGCAAATCTATTGGCTCCAATAAGTATAAAGGATATTCAAAAGATTTTGGGATATATGGGATGGTATCGCAACTTGATTGAATCATATTCTATGTATGCCTTATCATTGACAAATTTATTGAAAAAATCCACCAAATATAAATGGACTTCCAAATGCCAAATTGATTTTAATGCAATTAAAACCAAATTACTATCTTATCCTTATTTAATACCGGCAAATTGAGATCAATCTTTCTATGTCTATTGTGATGCCTCCAAATTTGCAATAGGTAGTGTCTTATGTCAAGGAGATGATAAAGGTATGATCTATCATGTTGCCTTTGCCAGTAAACAATTGACAAGTGTTGAACGGAATTATACAACCACGAAATGAGAATGCTTAGCTATGGTTTTTAATATCAAAAAATTTTAGCACTACCTTTTCATGAACAAAGTCATCTTTTTTGTAGACCATATGGCTCTTAAATACATTATAAATGAATCAGATTTAAGTAGTAGATTAACAAGATGGATGTTACTTTTAGCAAAATTTGATTATACAATACAATACAAACTAAGAAAATAATACAAACAAGCGAATCATCTTTCACAATTATCTACACCTATAAGGATCCATGATATAGAGGATGAACTTTCTGATGTCCATTTATTCCATCTTATAGTAATACTTACTTGATATAAATATATTGCCAAATTTTTAAATACTCAACTATTATCCAATACCTTATCAAAAAATGAATGACAAAAGATTAGAATAAATAGTATTTATTTTGCCCTTATAGCCAAGAAATTATATTATCGAGGGATTGACAGAATTTTAAGACGTTGTCTTACTTATGACAAAGTACCACTTGTATTAAAAGCTTGTCACTTAAGTACTTGTAGTGGACACTTCTCTGGTCAATTAATAGCTAAAAAGATCTTTAGAATAGGTTATTTTTGGCTTACAATGTTTACTGATTCAAAATCATTTATAAAAGCTTGTGATGCTTGCCAAAGATATGCATGCTGTTGTATAGTGACACGGCCATTAGGTGAAAGAGAAAGGAAATAATTATAATATATAAGAAATATTTGAACAAATTATCTGAGAATTATAGATAATAGAGAATAAAGTAGAAAAAAGTTAAAAGGCTAATGTTGCCTTTTATAGGAGAGGCTTCTATTTGCTTTGTATGGCCATAAATAAGGCACAACAAAGTATATTAGAAAAATAAATAATATAGAAATTATTAGAGAGGAATTAAGAATAGGTTTAAGAAAATTTTATCTCAAAAATCTCAAAATTAATATCTGGAGAGGACTGATATTGTGTTATAGTACGGCTATTATGTGAAAAAATTATACATGTATATTTAATGTACAATTCATTATATAGTTAAGTGAAAACTATAATAGTAGGTTTTATTGGTTATATGATGTGATTAGGTTGCTAGTTTAGAAGGGATCCATTAAAAAGGTTATTATTGAGGTTTATATAACCTTATTTCTTTTTTTTGATAGTAATTTTGAGATTGATTTTATATTGATAATAACTTTTATATATTTTAAGTCACCTTTGTTAGACATTGGTGATCCTTAAGATCTTGTTTGCTTCTTTTATTAGGTGTTTAGAACACATATTATGTAAATCTTATAACAAAAAGGATTAGAAAGGGATTTTTAGTGTGAAAGGGAGTAGCTAGGCCATCTATGTGGATGAATAGAGATGGATGATAGAAGTCTCTATTCCTATTGGCCAAAAATCATGCCCAATGGGCTTTAAGGAGGCTACTCAAGGATTCATTAGAGATTAGGGTTTATTTTTCAAGAAGGGAGTCAAACATCAGAGTCTAGGATCAGCAAGTTTAGATTTTTGGATTTGATTTTGGTACAAATATTGCATGATTTGGACTTTTTATGAAAGAGATATAGGTGCTTAAAATTAGGGTGATGAAATTCTACCTACTGTCATTCTTTTAAGTATAATGTGCATGTACAGAGAAAAATTGACAATCAAAAATTAGGATTAGAAAGAACACTTTCTTGGCTACACTTTTCATATACAACTTCATAAAATCTAAGCTATGGTGAAGGAGATATTGGGAGTTAAAGTCAGTGCTTGTAAACTAAGGGTAGTAAGTGACCCCATTTAATTAGTGGTTACATTTTGAGCTATATCTTAGGCAATTTGATAGATTTTTGGCTCAAAATTTTTAAAAGTGTATATGCTATGTCACAAAATTATATACAAATTTTTTTGTGGTATTAAAGCTTTTGGTTGGTGAGATATAAAGAAAATAGTGCTCATGTATCTTTGGGCTAGGATTTTAAGCACCTGCTAAGGGTTTTGAGATATTGGACGATCAAAAATGAATTTATGATTGATTCTTTTTTGTTGTGAAATTTAAGAAGATTGTCTATACATTAAAGAAGTTTTCATAGAAATTGAATAGTTAGATCAAGAATTATTGGACTCTAAAGATCAAGAAGAAATAAGTCCATGTGGATGAATAAAGTTTTGAAGGATTTTTGTGGAAATTTGAATCCTTTTTATACAATTCTACTTAAACACAAGAGGATTTATCTATAAAAATTTTCTTTTGAAATATTTTTATATTATTTGTCATTTTTATTAAGGACAAATCACTTATTGGAGTTTAGCCAATAAGTTTCAAGTAAACTCTCTACAGCCAAGTACCCAGTGTATTCTCAGATAGAAGTTCACGCCATACGACACCGATTATGAGCCTGGATCGAAATCAGACCTTGAGGTAGAAAGCCGCGTGAATATGGTGGATTGATTCTTCTTTAGTAGATCAAAAGGAGGGATTAGAGAGTAGACTAAAGGATCTTTCTTTGAACATTGATTGGAAGTGATTTGAGTTTGTAACGACTTCGTAAGGACTTTGCAAAGTCAGGGTTGATTTTGGTGACTGTGATTTTTGTGAAATATATTGGAGTTTATATTTTTGAATATTTTGTGAGATTGGTTATAGATCTATGGATAAGATTTTGTATGTTGGTGCATACAACTGTGCTTGTGAATTTAAGATTGATCTAATGGTTCAATCAAAGATTATTGAAGTTTTTGTTGGTTGAGGTCTCAGAAATTGGGAATTGAGGATTATTTAGGTTTTCTAAGATTTCTAGCAATCTACCAATTGGATTGGAGTGAAATTTATATGTATATGTAGAAGACTTAATTTTTTATATGCATGTGAAATTTGGAAGCAACTGAATAGTGCAAGAAGGAGATATTGGCACTAAACAATCAATATTAAGGTTAGAGAAGGAGGCCAGTTGACACTTGATTGAATTTTTAGATTGAATTTCTTATTGGTAAGTTTGATCTTCTTCAAATTTCATATGCTTATTGCCAAATTAGTTTTTAAGAGGTGCATAAATTTTTAAGCAAGATTAACAATTTAATCAATAGATATTGAGATTCTAAATTATCCTAAGGTTAAAATAAGTTGATTAGGATTTGATTAGGATTTAGTTTAGGATTCTGCTAGGATTTGATTAGAATTTAGTTTAAAGTTCAGCTAGGATTTAGTTAGGATTTAGTTTAGGGTTCATTTTAGAATTTGATTATGATTTTTTTTAGGATTTGTTAGGATTTGATCAAGATTGACTAAGATTTGGATTTGACTAAGATTTAGATAGGATTTTTTAAAGATTTGGTTAGGATTTGGTTAGGATTTAGTTAGGATTTGACTAGGATTGACTAAGATTTAGTTAGAATTTTATTAGGATTGATTAAGATTTAGTTAGAATTTGATTAGGATTGACTAAGATTTAGTTAGAATTTGATTATGATTATTTAAGATTTGATAAAGATATAATTAAGATTTGACCAAAGTTGACTAGGATTTAATTAGAATTTAGTTAGGATTTGATTAAGATTTGTTTAGAATTTGACTAGAGGTATTAGAACTAGTAATTATTATTTTCTTTTATCTTCTATAGCCAAGTGTCCAAAGCATTCTCAAGCAAGACTTTACGACATACAACAATGCAATGATTTAAATCTTGTAATGGCTTTAATTCCTTCACTTCTACTTGCTCTATTTGAAAAGTAGGATATAGACTATATTGGACCTATTTATCTTATATCTTTACATCAAATGCAATATATTATTGTAGCTACGGAATATTTGACCAAATAGGTAGAAGCAAAAGCTGTCAAAAAAGTTGATGCTAAACAAAACACTATATTTTAATATGAAAATATTATAGCCTACTTTGGTTGTCCAAAAATCTTTGTGAGTGACAATGGTTCTTATTTTTTAAATGAGACCATTAAAAAAATGACCACATTATTTACCATCAACCATAGGAAGAAAATTCCTTATCATTCTCAAAAAAATGGTCTTACAAAAAGAATCAATCAAACTCTAGTTTGCATATTGAGAAAAAATATGATAGATCCTAAATGTGATTGGAATCTTAAGCTTACTTTAGCTCTTTGGGCTTATTGAACTATTTATAAAGTTTTGACACGGGCTACATCTTTTTCTTTGGTGTATAGAATAAAAACCATTTTGCCTATAGAATTTGAATTTCCATCCTTATTCATTGCCATTGATGAAAGATTAGATACTTCTGAATCTTTGAAAGAATGATTAGAATATTTAAAAAGATTAAATGAGAATCAAAGATTTGCAACTCAATATATAGAAACTTTTCAAAGAAGAAGGAAGGAGATCTTTGATAAAAAAAATAAAAAGATGTCTACTTACTCTAGGAATATGGGTGATGGTTCAAGATACTAGAAAACTAAACTTTCCAACTAAATTTGATGTACTTAGATAGGACCATATATTATCAAAGATGTCTTTGATAATAACTCAGTCAAACTTAAAATATTAGATGGAAAAGACTTTCTTACGCAAACTAATAGAAGTCATTGTAAAGAATATAAGGTATGAATATTGGTTAAAATATCAATGTACTTTGTCAGTTAGATAATGATTTTAAGTCTAATCTTAATAGAATATAAATATTGAGTTAGCAACTAAGCAAGACATTACTATATGTAGAACGAAGTCAAATTAAAAACAACCAATTACCTTTTTGTTCTAAATAAAGGTCTTAGTATTTTTTTTTTTTCTCCGGAATTCTACTTCTTTTGATAGATTATAATATCCAAGTTATAATTCTTCTATTATTTTCTTTATAGACCATGTCAAAGACAAGAGTTGGATTCTTTCTATTCTTACGAATAGTCCTAGATGGTCACTATATGTGAGTCACACCAATGGATCTTAATTGGTGGATTGGTTAAAAATATAGTCTTATATTATTTAGATATATAAATATTATAATTAGAGAGTCTTTTTGACTATTTAATTATTTATTAGAATTTAGAAGTATTTATAAATATAAAAATCTTATTAGAAGAAAAGTTACAAAAATAGAATCTTAGTAAGTCTTGGAGGCAATTATTTTAGTTGATTTAGTATTTTTACTTATTATTCAATATTAAAAATTAGTTATTGAGACCAATGTCTACATTGGCCTTCTAGGTATATGTATTACTCATTAAAAACCTATAAATGTTATTTAGTAGGTAGAAAAAACATAAAGAAGAAATCTCATGACTTTTTAATTATTTTTGTAAAAAATAGGATTTTGAATTGATTTAAATTGATTTTATTATTATAAAAAAATTCCAAGATAGAATAAAATAGCTTTAAATTGATATTATCATCTTAAGAATATTATAGAGATTTTTAGAATTTATTTAGGATTTATGTAAAATTTATTAAGAATTTTTAGAGTAATTTTGAAGACTTTGGTAAAAATGAGTTTTACCACCTTGGGAGCCATTATGAAGAAATGGAGCAAGGTTTGAAGGCCATACAAGGTTCATAGGCTAATAGGGTGTTTTTTAACACCATGATGAAGTCAAAAATATAAAATCATTAGTTCTACTAGT
>JAWRVF010002169.1:0-16480 GCA_036785485.1 Physcomitrellopsis africana
ATTGAGCTCCTCTTGGAACTCGTCGCTAGAGAGGGAGGTGATATTAGGGACATATACTTTGGAGGTTCACAAAACCTTCTAAGACATTCTAGAAGCTTCTTGAGTTAGTAAAAGTCAATTGAAAAGCTTCTTAGTTGGTTAAAGTTGATCAAGAAGCTTCCCAATTAGTGGAAGGAGCTCAAGAAGCAACCCAACTAGTAGAAAGAGCTCAAGAAGCTTTCCAGTTGGTAGAAGCTGTTTGAGAAGCTTCTTGGTCTGATAGTAGCCGCTTAAGAAGCGTCTTAGACAAGAGTTTATATAAGGATTGAGATTGAAAGATTCTTCAGTCTTGACAACACATCTCTTGGAGTTCTAACTCACCTTTTTTGATGTTGTTTGTGTACTCATCTATTTAATCTAAGTTCTTGTTGGTTTCTTCTAAAAACCTTGTCCTAGTCTCAGTCTTTCATTTTGTATTCTTGTGTCCTTGACAAGATGGTCGTCTATTGTCTTCTAGAGATGTTACTCATGTAACCCATCCTATAAAAGTAACAATAGATGGTCATAATAGCTATATAACCTTTAACATAATTAAATCTTTGTCTAATCTAATCTTTTTAGATTTATCATGGCTAAAAAAATATAATCCTCAAATAGAACGGAATTCTTGTAGACTTGATTTTTCTCACAACATTATTAAATATCGTGCCAACCAAGTGAAAAGCTATAAGTTTAATATAATAAAATCTATACTTATAGATACAAAAGCATTTATATATGCAATAAAAAAAGGATCAACTTTTACTATTTATGCCACATCCGTTTTTGATGGTAGAAAGATTTTAAGTGGCATTCCAAGCCAATATCTAGATTATCAAGATATTTTTTTAAAAAAAATACAAATATTCTTTTAAAACATCATCCATATGATTATTCAATTGACTTCAAAGAGGGAGCTCAACCTCCATTTGGACCAATCTACAACTTATCACAAAACGAATTGGCTAAACTTAACAAATATATTGATAAAAATTTAGCCAAGAATTTTATACGTCATTTGAAATCTCCAGCAAGAGCTCTTATTTTGTTTGTAAAGAAAAAAGATGGATCACTACGGATGTATATAGATTATTGAAGGCTCAATAAGATCACCATCAAGAATAAATATCCTCTACCATTGATATCTAGACTTCTGGATCAATTGAATCAAGCTAAGATCTATACAAAAATAGATCTACGAGGAGCGTATAATCTAGTCTATATCAAAAAAGGGGATGAATAGAAGACTGCTTTTTGAACAAGGTATGGATATTTTGAATATAATGTTATGCCTTTTGGACTCACAAATGCACCAGTTATTTTTCAGCATCTCATGAATGATATTTTTTGTGAATTTTTAGATGATTTTATTGTTTATTACTTAGAGGACATTTTAATCTATTCTAAAGATGTAAGAGAATATCAATCATATGTTCGTCATGTATTATAAAAATTTAGAGATACCAGATTATATACCAAGATAAAAAAGTATGTATTTTACATTACTCAAGTTGATTTTTTAGGATACATCATTTTGAATGATGGTCTTATGATGGATCCTAAGAAAGTCCAAAAAATTATAGATTAAAAGATTCCAAAAATAGTAAAAGACTAATAATTCTTTTTGAAATTTTTCAATTACTATCAAATCTTTATTAAGAATTTTTTTCAAATTACAGCTCCACTTACACGTCTAACTTGTAAAGATAAACTCGAGTAGAATAAGGAAGCAGAAGCATTGTTTGAAGCATTGAAAATAGCTTTTACTTCTACACCAATCTTGTATCACGTCGACTTTTCTAAGGCATTTTTTATGGAAACAAACACATCAGACTTTATTTTGGATACAATATTGTCACAAATGAGAGCAGATGTTAAATTCCACCCAATAGCTTTCTATTTTAGGAAATTTTTAGCAACAAAGATCAATTACAAAATCAACGATGAAAAACTTCTTGTAATTGTGGATTTTTTTCAAAAATAACACTATTATTTAGAAGGCGCTTCTAATCTAGTCACTGTATATACAAATCACAAGAATCTTGAATATTTTATGTTAGCATGCATGTTAAATTATCGTTAAGCTCATTGGAGCATGTCTTTGTCAAGATTCGAGTTCATTATCACTTATCGGCCAGAAAAACAACAAGGTTTGTCCGATGCTCTTTCTAGACAATCTTATCTTGCATCAAAAGAAGGAGATGCAGCTTTTGATCAATAAAGAATGATTCTCCTAAAACCAAAGCAATTTCATATTCGAGCAATAAAATCAATATTGACTATTGATTTAACGTTTTTCGAGCAAATCTAGTTAAATATGCCATCTAATCCTCTTATTCATGATATTAAGAATAATTCTTCTAAATCTCATGATATTTCAAAATTCGAGTTCAGAGACTATTTTATTTTAAAGGACATTTATATGTCCCAAAAAGTGAAGCACAACTATGTGATTTTAAGCTCGTCACAATTTTTTCGCAGTTGGAAATTTTGGATACAATAAGACCTTGGAGCTAATTTCAAGAGATTTTTGGTGGCCTCAAATGTAGAAGGCTGTTAAAGAATTTGTGTAGTCATGTAATATTTGTTCAAGATCAAAAACTCCTCATCATCGAGCTTACAGACTTTTCCAACCATTACCTACATCAAAACAACCTTGGTCTTCTATTTCTATGGATTTCATCATGGATCTTCCAAATTCAAGTTCATATGATTCTATATTTGTGATTGTAGATCATTTCTCCAAGATGGCACTTTTTGTACCTTATACAAAATCTATCGTAAGTGAAAAAACAACTAAACTCTTCTTTGACAATATCTATTGCTATCATAGATTATCAAGGAATATTATATCAGATAGAGGGACACAATTTATATCAAGATTTTAGAAAATGCTTTTTAAGATTTCAAAGGTGGATATAAAGCTATCTTCAGCTTTTCATCTTCAAATTGATAGACAAACAAAGCGTGTAAATTAAGTCTTGGAGTAATATTTGAAGTGTACCATTAACTACCAACAAGATGATTGCATAACTCTCTTACCATTGGCAGAGTTTGCTTATAATAATATGATACATTCTTCTATGCAACAAACACCATTCTTTGCCAATTATGGTTACCACCTACGACTTAATAGTTTTGATTTTTCAAAAGTTGATAATGTAGAAGTAGAAGATTTGGCAAATCTTTTGTCAGAGCTACATGCAATAATGAAGGTGTAATTAAAAGAAGCTCAAGAATGACAAAAAATAAATGCAGATGCATATCGCAAGGAACAACGACAATTCAATGTGAGAGACAAGGTATGGTTACTTTGTCGCAATATCAAGACTACTCATCTTTGTGATAAGTTGGACTATCGTAGGCTTGGACCTTTTTTCTATTTTTGAACAAATCAATCCAGTTGCATATTGGTTATACCTATATAAATCCATGAAGATCATGTATTCCATGTATCTCTTCTTAAACCATACAAGATAGTGAATATACCAAGAAGAAGACAAGTGCTACCTCCTCCTATAGACGTGGACAATAATGAAGAATTTGAAGTGGAAAAAGTCTTAGATTCGAAGTAGTGTAGAAATAGGCTGAAATATCTTGTTCATTGGCATGGATATGATATTAGTGAATGCACATGGGAACCAGCAAAGAATCTTGCAAATGCAGCAAAGAAAGTAGAGGCTTTTTATCAACAACATCCATTAAAATTAAGATGAGGACCTTTCTTATAAAAAAAATATAATCTAGACAAGATAATATTTTACTTTCTATCCTTGTTTGTAGCTTCTTTATATTTGTGATGTTAAGGAGATGGAGAACCAACAACCAATGGATTTAATTTAAGAACCTTCATTTGCTGATTTATTAGACAAGACATTATGACTATTACAACCTTCAAGATGACGGAATAGAGATGATGTCAAAGACAAGAACTCGACAAAAATAAATAAACATATTAAACTCATATTAAGAAGTATAATAAATTAGAAGTAAGGAAATATGTATATTTAAAGAAACTAGAATGGCTATTGCTACAAGACAAGAAAAATTTAGACTCTTGAAATTGGACTAGAAGCAAAAAAAGAATTGATAAGAGTGAAGAAGGCTTCACTCTTGTCTCTATAAATACTATCTAATTAAGAACTATGTGGTGATATTCTATAGGACCTCCTATATGTGTCTAATTTGCAAGACACACGTCAAACTTGTACGACAAGTTTTCTACATGTGTACCATGTATTTGGCTTGTTTTGTAAGCTACCAACATGTGTGATACATAGCTAGCTTGTTTGACAAGCTACAAATATGTGCACTATGTGGCTAGTTTGTTGACCAAGTTTCTAACCTACCAATCACCTATAGACTTGTATAAAGGTGATTCCACGTTCATGAAGCTTCTAGAAAGCTTTTCTAACAATTATTATCAAATCAATTTAATTTACCAACTTCTATTGGTCTATATTAATTAGACAATTATTGAAATAAATCTTATGTCTATGATATTATCCCCCCTTCTAAGGACAAGTTCCACGAGGAGTGGTGATTACATATTGAAAAAGTCTAGAATACGTCGAATTGTGCTTGCCACATATTTTGATCTTTGTTTCCTTTGAAGGTAGTTGATAGGGCCTTTCAGCCATCGATAATGTCCCATACTAGGACAAGAGGATCACCCTATCATTTCATCATTGTTGAGGCCTTCATAATTGCCTTCAAAGAAAACATTAGGAATACCATCAAGAGTAGTTCCTACTTCTAAAAGTATCACCAAACATTGGGAGTTTCTTCCAAGGTCGTGATATCAAACACGTTGTCGTACTGCATTTATGTGCAGTGTATAAAAATATTAAAAATCTTATATCTATTGTTAATATATGTGTGAGTGCTAGAGGTTATTTTAGAAGATATTATAAGGAGAGGATTTATTATAGCCACTTAGTTAGTGAATTAAGATGGCTATTTGTTTTGTTCCTACCTTATTTATATCCTAGAATAGACTCTTTTGTAATTAGAAGAAAAGTAAAGGTTGTTTTACCTTTCTTGTTGACTTTTGAGGTAGAATGGACCTTGTGAGGGATAAGAAAGAAGAGCATGGGGTGAATAAGGCCCATCCAATAGGATTTGGCTGCCCATGTGGACATCTCATAGTCTAATATAGAAAGAAAAAGAGATATACTCCTCTTGCTAGACCGAGAGAGAAAGGGAGTTTTTGAGTGGTGAACTTTGGAGAGAGATAGCTCCGAGGAGATAGAAGTGTTTGTAGTGAAAATTGGTAGGTGTGTTCTTCAAGTTGTGAGGATTCTAGAACCTACTCATTTGCTTGTATTGGAGTTGTGAACAAAAGGTTATGCTTGTTTTAGTAGAGTGAGGTTTGCTGCCATCCGATGAAGAGGGGCAGAAACTTCGAGCTGCCACTGCAAGTTTGATTTCAACTCTTTCTTAGTGAAATTTATAGAGAGTGTGGAAAATTGTGTTAGCTTTCTATCGAGACATCTCTTGTAGCATTTGGAGTTGGAGAGCAAAAGTTGTGAGCTTGAGAGTGGGAAAGGGTTTGCTGCCACCCGACGAAGAGGGGTAGAAACTTTGTTCAACCACCCAAGTCGGAAAGTCTCTTCAATCTTTTTGATATTTTAGGTGCTTATAGTAGCTTGTGTAAGCTTTCCACAAAAACAAAAATCAATACATTTGGAGCTTTGATGAAAGTTTTATGAGCCGTGAAGTGTCAAAGAGGGAAAATTGTTGCTAGGGTTTGAAGAGTAGAATTGACTAGCTACAAAAACTGGAGTTTGAGAGGCATGCATGCAAAATTTTAGGACAAGCTAAATGATGGAGTGAGCTTTCTAAAAAGCTATTGCATGTTCTATTTGGAGAAGGGAAGTGATCACAACAAAGGCTGAAGTGAAGAGGAGCTTTGTTGCCTTTGCATTTGCTTGGAAATTTTAGCTCCTACTTCTTTTAGCCATAACTTTTAAATGGTAAGTCATCTATTTGTGAAATTTTTATATGTTTTACAATGGATTATTGGCTTTCCATAGGCTATAAGCACGCTTGATTCTACCTTTGGATGAATTTTTAGTGATTTATTTAATTTCAGCTTGTTGTATAACTTGTATTCCTCATATGCGGTTGTATTTTGAGGTATACTTGAATACATATATACTTTGCTTATACCTTTTATATAAGTATATATACTTGTATTCTACAAGTATTCTACAAGTATTCTACAAGTATTATACATAATATTTATACAAGTATTTGTACAAGTATTATACCAAGGATTTATATAAGTGTTTATATAAATATTTGTATAAGTATTATTCAAGTATTTATACTTTATATTTGTACAAGACTTGTACAAGTATAATAAAAGTATAACTTGAAAGCTTGAAGAAATATTGTGCAAGTATAGAACATACTTGCATGGCTTCCTCTCATGTTCCCTGCTAGTTCTAGTAGCAGCTAGGAACCCGGCGTTTTCCCAAGGCGAATTCTCTCTACCCGACAACGTTGTATTTTTTTATCAATCCAAGAAAGGACATGTCCTTCTTGAGGGTCTTCATCTCTATTTCATCATCTTGAAGGTTGTAATAGTCATAATGTCTTGTCCAATAAATCAGCAAATGAAGGTTCTTAAATTAAATCCATTGGTTGTTGGTTCTCCATCTCCTTAACATCACAAATATAAAGAAGCTACAAAGAAGGATAGAAAGTAAAATATTATCTTGTCTAGATTATATTTTTTTTATAAGAAAGGTCCTCATCTTAATTTTAATGGATGTTGTTGATAAAAAGCCTCTACTTTCTTTGCTGCATTTGTAAGATTCTTTGCTGATTCCCATGTGCATTCACTAATATCATATCCATGCCAATGAACAAGATATTTCAGCCTATTTCTACACTACTTCGAATCTAAGACTTTTTCCACTTCAAATTCTTCATTATTGTCCACGTCTATAGGAGGAGGTAGCACTTGTCTTCTTCTTGGTATGTTCACTATCTTGTATGGTTTAAGAAGAGATACATGGAATACATGATCTTCATGGATTTATATAGGTATAACCAATATGCAACTGGATTGATTTGTTCAAAAATAGAAAAAAGGTCCAAGCCTACGATAGTCCAACTTATCACAAAGATGAGTAGTCTTGATATTGCGACAAAGTAACCATACCTTGTCTCTCACATTGAATTGTCGTTGTTCCTTGCGATATGCATCTGCATTTATTTTTTGTCATTCTTGAGCTTCTTTTAATTACACCTTCATTATTGCATGTAGCTCTGACAAAAGATTTGCCAAATCTTCTACTTCTACATTATCAACTTTTGAAAAATCAAAACTATTAAGTCGTGGGTGATAACCATAATTGGCAAAGAATGGTGTTTGTTGCATAGAAGAATGTATCATATTATTATAAGCAAACTCTGCCAATGGTAAGAGAGTTATGCAATCATCTTGTTGGTAGTTAATGGTACACTTCAAATATTACTCCAAGACTTAATTTACACGCTTTGTTTGTCCATCAATTTGAAGATGGAAAGCTGAAGATAGCTTTATATCCACCTTTGAAATCTTAAAAAGCATTTTCTAAAATCTTGATATAAATTGTGTCCCTCTATCTGATATAATATTCCTTGATAATCTATGATAGCAATAGATATTGTCAAGGAAGAGTTTAGTTGTTTTTTCACTTGCGATAGATTTTGTATAAGGTACAAAAAGTGCCATCTTGGAGAAATGATCTACAATCACAAATATAGAATCATATGAACTTGAATTTGGAAGATCCATGATGAAATCCATAGAAATAGAAGACCAAGGTTGTTTTGATGTAGGTAATGGTTGGAAAAGTCTGAAAGATCGATGATGAGGAGTTTTTGATCTTGAACAAATATTACATGACTACACAAATTCTTTAACAGCCTTCTACATTTGAGGCCACCAAAAATCTCTTGAAATTAGCTCCAAGGTCTTATTGTATCCGAAATGTCCAATTGCGGAGAAGTTGTGACGAGCTTCAAGAGCATGTTGTCATGTTGTGGTTTGGCTATCATATGAAAAAATTGTACATATATATTTAATGTATAATTTATTATACAGTTAAGTGAAAGCCATATCAATAGGTTTTATTGGTTATAAGATATAATTAGGTTGTTAATTTAAAAAGAATTCATTTAATAGGACTATTAATGAGGTTTATACAACCATATTTTCTTTTTGATAGTGATTTTGAGGTTGATTTATATTGAAAATAATTTATATATATCTTAAGTCACCTTGTTGGACATTGGTGATCCTTAAAATCTTAGTTTACTTCTTTTATTTGATGCTTAAAATACAAAGTATATAAATCTTATAAGAAGAAGGATTAAAAAAAGATTTTTAGTATAAAAAGGATAGTTTGGCCATCTATGTGGATGAATAGAGGTGGATTATAGAAATCTCTATTCTAATTGGCCAAAAATCAGGCCCAATGGGCTTCAAGGAGGCTGCCTGAGGGTTTATTAGGAATTAGGGTTTGTTTTTCAGAGGGAGTCAAACATCAAAGGCTAGGATCATAAGTTTTAGGTTTTTGGTTATGGTTTTGGTGCAAATCTTGCATGATTTGGACTTTTTATGAAGAAGTTATAGGCGCTCAAAGTTAGGATGTCGAAATTGTACCTATTGTCACTCTTTTGGGTATAACTCGCGTACACACAGAGCGATTAAGGATTTGCAACTAGGGTTGAAAAGGGCACTTTTTTTACTATACTTTTTATGTACGGCTAGATAAAATCTAAACTATGGTGAAGGAAATATTAGGAGTTGAAGTCAGTGCTTACAAACTTAAGGGCAATAAGTGACCTGCTTACATAGTAGTTACATTTTGAGCTATATCTTAAGCAATTTGATAGATTTTTGGCTCAAAATTTTTAAGAGTGTAAATATTTATGTCACAAGATTATGTACAAAAATTTTATGGTATTATAATTTTGGATTTTTGAGATATAAAAAAAATAGTGCTCAAGTGTCTTTGAGCTAGGGTTTTAAGCACTTGCTAGGGATTTTGAGATATCGGACGATTGAAAATGAATTTATAATTAATTCTTTCTTATGGTAAAATTTAAGAAAATTTTCTACACTTTGAAGTAAATTTTATAGAGACTAAATAGCTAGATCAAGACTTATTGAACTCTAAAGTTCTGCAAGAAATAAGTCCTTATAGGAGAACAAAGTTTTGAAGGGTTTTTGTGGAAATATGAATCCTTTTTGTACAAACCTACTTGAATACAAGAGGATTTATATACATAACTTTTCTTTTGTGAGATTGTTATATAATTTGTCATTTTTATTGAGGACAAATGACTTATTGAATTTTTACCATCAAATTTCAAATAAACTCTCCACAGCCAGGTACCCAATGTATTTCCAGATAGAAGACCATATCATACGATAATGTTATCATCGCAAAAGTCTGCTTTGGATAGACACAAGGTCCTTCTTTGCAATTAAGTTGGATCCAATATGCACAAACCTTCTTAAATTTTCCTTTTTGTAATTACAAAACCATGTATGTAATAAATCAACAAATCAAAAGCTTAAAAATTTATATTTCAAGATCCAATTGTTTAAATAAGTTCAAACTTTGGAAATACAAAATTTACTTTTTTAGTCATTTTTATAAAATTTCTCAACTATGAATTCATTACCAATCACCAGATATCACCAAAATACTAACAAGTAATATAATAAGTCAAAACCAAAATAGAAATTTAAAAATTTATATTTTTAGATTCAACTATTTAATTAAGCTCAAAATTTGGAAATACAAATTTCATACCTTTGATCATTGTCACAAAATTTTTGAGCCATGAATTCATTACTGATTGTTAGATATCACTAAAATATTAGTAGGTGACTTTAAAAGCCAAAACCAAATTCATATTTTAAGATCTAGCCTTTCAAATAAGTTTAAAATTTGATAAAACATAATTCATACCTTTGATTATCATAATATAATTTTTTTAGCTCTAAATTTGTAGCCAATAGATCGGTATTACCAAATCCTTGGCAGATACTTTTGAAAGTCAAATCCAAATAAGAAACTTAAAAATTCATATTTTGAGATCCAGTTGTACAAATGAACTTAAAATTTGGAAGTATACAACTTACATCTTTGATCATCATGACACAAAATTTCTGCTCCAAATTCTTTGTCAATCGATTGGTATCACCAAATCTTTATTAGGTACTTTTAAAAGTTAAAATCCTAGATGCTGGAGAATAAAATTTGCCATTTCTCCCTAATCAAAGTCACAATTGATATGAGATTTTAGACCTAGACTCTTTATAGTAAAAGTGATATGTACACAAAAAATCCGCTTCAAATTTATCTTGAAATTCAAGTTCTAGCTTAAAACAAATCCTTCTATTTATCTAATTTCTTCAAAATCCTAGTTTAGTTTGCTGGTTTTAATCAACCATATCTCATTCATTCTAGATTCATTTCTATCAATCCTTGGAAATAAAATGTTTAATTTAAAGTCTAGTTTCTAATCCAACTTCCTAATTTCTTGTTAATATCTTAAAATTCCTAATATATCCAGAAAAGTAACAGTAGATATCATATTAGTAGCCTAAGTTCAAATAAGCATATCTCTTTCATCTAAGCTCTAATTCATGCATTTCTACCACCATAATTCAAGCCAAGAAAAAACTCTCTTTGAATACCTCCCTGCCTTGTCAAAAAACCTTGTCCTCTTTTTCTTCCGAGTTTATCAAAGAAGTCACAACTAAGGTCTTCAAAGTCCAAGTCAACAGCTAATAGTTTAAAGTTATAAAATACCAAATCTAATCTTTCAAGTTAGTACTATTAATGGAAATTAACTATTAATATCTAAACTTCTATTTATTCTTAATAAAATCCTAAATTCAATCTAAAAATTAAAATTCTTTATATCTATAAATATAATCTTAAATCTACTAAAATCTAAGATTGGAAAAAAAATAAAAAAAATAAAAGAAGTTTTCAAGGCTAAATCAAAGTTAAAGTCAAGATTAAAGATAAAATAAAATTTAGCCAATTTTTTTTTTTAGAGAGGAAAAAGAAAGAAAGTGAAATTTTTTTTCCAAAACTATATAAAAAACCTAGATTGATAAGAAGAAAGAAAGAACTTAATAAAATTTTAAAGAAAAGAAAGTTAAGCAAGGTTTCTATACATGAATGTATTTACTTCATGCCAACATAGTCATGCTTCACCTTCTAGGACATTGTCGTATTGTAATTACTTACAATATGTAAAAATTAGTTAAAACATATTATATGTTTATAAGTCTAGATGTATATTAGAATGGTTAGTAAATTAAATTAAAAATGGTTGATAAAAGAAACTTTATTTTATTTTATTTTACTTGTTTTGATTATGATATTTAAAAATTATAAGATCTAAATGATTAGTATGAAGCCTTAAAAGAAAGTGGGAGCCTAAGGATGAAAATTTAAGCTAGTAGGAGGCTAATTGGAAAGGATGAAAGCAAGGCATGGTCAGATGAAGACAAGAAATGGGAAACTTCATCTCTATTGGTCAAATAACATGCCCAATAGGCTTTGAGGAGGCTGCCTGCGATCTTAAGTTTCGGCAACTTTGATGAGGGCATTTGGAGATTAAAAGCTAAGATTATAAATTTTAGGATTTTGAGTACAATTTATATACTAAAATTAGAAGATTTGGAATTAGGATAAAGAAATTATAGCCATTTGAAGTTAAGGTGTCAATTTGAGATATACTGTTACTCTTTTGGGTATAAGAGGAGTCTTACGATAGATTTTGGAGATTAGAAGGCTGAGCTAAAACAACAATTTTAAGACCTACATCTTTTGTGAAGGAATTATCGCATTTGGAGTTTATATGAAAGAGCTATAGGACATTGAAGGCAGCGCTTCTAAATCAAAGATAGTAAGTGAGTGGTTTTGTTCATAGTAATGGTTGGAGCCATAACTTGAATTTCCAGACGAATTTTTGGTTCAAACTTCATGGAAAATGTGACATTTTATGTTAAAAAGCTATACATATAAATTTTATGGCATTTGAGCTTATATTTTGTGAGATATGAAGAAATTTTTATGCGGGTGTATAAAGACAAGGGTTTGAAGTGATTGTTAGGATTTAAAAGTTAAAGACAACAAATCAAATTCCAAGGCAGTAAGTAGGCTGTTTGTTGATAGTGATGGGATTTGCCATATCTTGAGTTTTTGGATGAATTTTTATCTCAAACTTTCTAACAAGATGTATTATTATGCTAAAAAGCTATATATCAAAGTTTCATAGCATTTGAACTTTTATATTGTGAGATATAAAGAATTTAATACACAGATGTTTGTAAACAAGGGTTTGAAGCTATTACTAGGATTTTGGCAATATCTAAAGATTGATAATGAATTAACGATTGAAATTTGTGGTGGTAGTTGTGAAGAATATATTAGTACTTCGTGTAAATTTGGAATAGATTTAGATAGTTGGATTAAAAGTTATGGATTATTGAAGTTTAAAAAAAATTCCTTTCCTATGGGAGAATGAGGATTTTAGAGCATTTGTTATATTTTGAGAGGTTTGAGGAAATAAGGCTTATATACTAGATGTAATAGCCCTATGAAGAAATATTTTATATAAGTTTAGGGGTTTTGTTATACTTGGATCTTGGTTGAGTAATTAGTGGCAACCAAAAGCCCAGTGCTTTCTTGAGGCAAATTTTCTCTACCACGACAATGTGTAGGAGGTCCTATAGAATACCGCCATGTAGCTCTTAGATAGATAGTATAAATAGAGACAAGAATGAAGCCTTCTTCACTCTTGTCAACTCCTTTCTTGCTTCTAGTCTAGTTTCAAGAGTCTATAGTTTTTTTGTCTTGTGGCAATAGCCATTCTAGTTTCTTTTAATATATATACTTCCTTACTTCTATTTTGTTATACTTCTTAATAGAAATGTCATATGTTTATTTGCTTTCATTAAGTTCTTGTCCTTGACAGTTTGATAAAGACTTAATTTGTTTTTTTAGCCTCACCTAGAGTGGCTAACAATTCATCCTTTTGTAATTTAGAACTCTTTCTATTAATTCCATGACTTTTAACTTTCTTGAAATGTACTAAACTTTCATATATATTTAAAAAATTTATGACATGCATAATAATTAGATTATAAGTAATGATGTTTTGACTTTTTTTAATTTGTGAAAAGATGAAAAAGATAAAGAGAATAAGAAAAAAAATAACAATTTAATCTACTACCTTAAATTTTGATCTTTATGTATTCAACCAAAACTTTTGAACCACAATAATTTTACAATTAAAAGTAAATAAAAATCTGATAAATGTATACAACATCACTGAGTGTATTATTTCCAATGTACCAATAAGTACACACATGGATATATATATATATATATATATATATTAAAGATAAAAGCAGGAAGGAAGGAAGGAAGGAATAAACAAATAAATAAAGAGGTGTGGCCAACTTTTCACTTTTGGACCAAAATGGAACTAGTGCAAGTTAACATCTAAGCTTGCACCAAGTACGTACTTCTCATTAAAATAATTCTTCAATTCGTTATTCTTATTTTTTTATTCTTTAATGAAGCACATCGATATGATAACTATCACAAATAAGGATGCTCCATCCTTGAACAGGATTCTACAAGGGTCCAAGTTGCCTTTGAAATTGAGCCGCGTCGATGGGTACCTGTCCACCTGATGCCATCAGTCAGGGCCTTTAGCCGCGACGTCCGCGCTCCGCGGCGTCGCACTTCGACACCCTATCACCATCCAATGGTCCTAAGACCCCATGGGGTGTGTGTCTCCGGGAGCTGTTCTCGGCAAGTTATCTCCGAAGCAGGGCTGTGTTAAAGAGTCTGCCTGGGTTGTTGATGGCCTGTCAGCGCACATTGAATGAAGAAGCGCAAATCATTCAGGAATGGCTCTGATGAGCAATTGCCTATACCCCTCCCCCCCCCCCCCCCCCGTCCACTTGTTTCGTTCGCCATCGCCAGCTTAGGTGAAGCTTCTGCAGTTCGTGCCAAACCGTCCTCACTGGCATGCATTATCTTGTCAGTGAGGCTGCTTGTCTCAATGCGTGGCTCATGGCAATGAAAATCGGGAGGTGTTTTGTCGGCTAAGGGATGGGAGTTGGAAAGTACAGTGTCACTCTATCCTCGTCCACATGCCGTGGAGTTTAACGAGCTTGTGGTACGAGAGTAGTTCTACTAGTGGAACAGAGTTCGAAGCGTGTGGGAGGGGTTTAGATACGGCATGGCTTGCTTCGATTTTTATGTCAGAAGTTGATACTGTCATCGGGAGGTTGAGTTTCTTGCAACGTTGTTACTCTTGTTGCCGAAAGAGTTGTGTGACGTTGAGAGAGACTCAGGAAGTGGCAGAAATGGCGGGCTGGACTGCCGCACTGCTTGCGGCGGCGGCTGTAGTGTATATGGTTATGTTTCTAGGGACAATAGTTCATGCGGAGCTGCAATACGGGTATTATGATAGCTTGGGATGCGCCGGGGTGGAAGATAGAGTTCGAACTTTAGTGCGGCGCAGCTTCGTCGCTGATGCTACAGCTAGTGCTGCCATGTTGCGCCTTGCCTTCCACGACTGCCAAGTGGGACCGGTAAGTCCACATTCACAATTTTAGCACAAGAGATTATTGGCGGCGCAGTGCGGAGGACATTTCTGCAATAATATAGTTCAACCATGGTCTTCATCATTGCGCCTCAGCGATGTTGCATGTAACTCAGGCGTAGAAGATGAACTGGTTGCAAGAGAGTAAATCCCCCTCGGCATCGATCTCTGAGCACGTGAGAATATGCACAGAAATAGTCATGAATGATGCACTCGCAACGCTGTTGTCAACAAGCTGTGAAGAGTTGGTTGTCGATTGCCATTGAAATGCGTGGCACCGCATAACTCTGGAAATTTATTTACGATTGACAGAAAATTGTCGATTCCAATGCAGATTGAACTCGTCGTAAATTGATCACGTCTGAGCTGCGAAAAGATCTGAATGCCACATCTATGTATCAATTAGGAGTAATTTTACATGACATACTCGCAATCAAGAGGAAATTTACTGCATGGAATTAAAGGGTACCGCTAATTAAGTGATCTCAGCTGAGATGCAGAGCTCCATCTTATGACGTTGCATTCCATATTCGCTCTGATGTCCATCAATTTGTTCGCTTGCTGAATTGGATTTCTCATTCTTGCAGGGAGGATGCGATGCCTCCATCATGATCGATGAGGATGCGGGAGAGATGGCCTCCGGAAACAATTTTGGCATTAAGCGCCTCGATATCATCAACTCAGTGAAAGCCGACATAGAGGATAACTGCCCAAACACAGTTTCTTGCGCAGACATCATTGCTATGGCGGGGCGGGACGCTGTTGCCTTCAATGGTGGCCCTGAAATTCAAATCCCTCTCGGCAGGAAGGATGCCGATTCCTCCAACACTGGCGAAGCAGATTCCAAACTCCCTCCCGCAACCTCCAGCATCGACAGAGTGTTCAACGTATTTGGCCCTTTTGGCATGACTCCAGAAGAAATCGTAGCTATTCTAGGTTCGAATTCATAGCCAAGTCTTGCCTCATGTATAATATCTGACGAGATTTGTAAAGGTGCAGTCCCTTGACTGATGACGTAGTTTTTTTAACTCGAACTCCTGCTCTACTGTAATGTAGGTGCGCACAGCATTGGAGTAGGCCACTGCAAAAATATTCAAGACCGTCTGCAATTCAACAGTCCGACTGCGCCAAACAGCCTCGTGTTCCGCACTCAGCTCATGGCGGCTTGCGCAGTGAATGTCTTCGACATCGCCGTTGTGAACAACGACGCTACTCAGTTCACCTTCGACAACCAGTACTTTCAAGATATTCAAAACGGGCGCGGTCTCTTCACCGTAGATCACCTGCTCAGCACAGATCCACGCACCGCGCCCATCGTTAACACCTACGCCTCGAACCAAGATGCCTTCTTTGCGTCCTTTGCGTCGGCGTATGTGAAACTGACGTCGCGAGCAGTGACAGGGAATCAAGGCAGCGTTAGGAGCACATGCCAGCTTTAGGCGCGCTCCAAGATTCAAGCGTCGTCTTTTAGTTTGGATATTATGTTATTGTTTCTTACGCTTCAAATATAAACTTTGATGCATCGATTATGCGCGATCTGGAAAAGCCGTCTTAGATGAGTATTCCTGAACCTCCTTACAAAGTCTTATAGCATGGAGCTTCAACTCATCGACGAGGGAAATTCTTGACGTGCTTGTGGCTGTGCCGATACTCGGAGGAAGCTTAAGCTGTGCGTGTGTCGAGTTCCGCTGCATTGATAACATACTCCTGGGAAACTTATTAAATAGTCTAGCCATTTGTAGAAATGTTGTGATTCTGAAGTGGGATTCAACTCTTGAGAATGATGATTGCGCTTGGATTTTTAGGGAAGATA
>JAWRVF010002170.1:0-16441 GCA_036785485.1 Physcomitrellopsis africana
AAAATTAAAAAATTTTAAATTTTTATAAGAGAGGAGTAGATGCTTGAATATAAGGTATACAAATCATATCTACTATCACTCTTTTAAAGATATAAAGAATTGAATGAGAGCTTTTGGAAATCAAAAAGTATAATTGGAAAGATGATTTCAAGATCTACATCTATCATGGATATAAGATTTATTCCAATAAATTATTTAAGTAATATAGACCAATAGAAGTAAGTAAAATAAGTTGATTTGATAATATCTGATAGAAAAGCTTCCTAGAAGCTTCATAGATGCAGAATCATCTTTATATATGTCTACAGGTGATTGGTAGGTTAAAAACTTGGTCAACAAGCTAGCCACATGGCGCACATGTTGATAGCTTGTGGAACAAGCTAGCCATGTGTCACACATGTTGATAGCTTGCGGAACAAGCCAAATACATGGCGCTCATGTGGGAAACTTGTCGTGCAAGATTGACATGTGTATGAAGTCTTATAGAATACCGCTACGTAGCTTTTAGTTAGATAATATTTATAGAAGCAAGAGTGAAGCCTTCGTCACTCTTGTCAACTCTTTTCTTGGTTCTAGTCTAGTTTCAAGAGTCTTCATATTTCTAATCTTTAGCAGTAGCCATTCTAGTTTTTTTTTAATATACATATTTTTTTATTCCCATTTTGTGACTTTTCTTTGATACAATTTCCATTAGATTATGCATCTTTTTCTAGTTCATATCCTTGACAGATTGATAAGACTACACTTATAATATCATAGCTTTGTCTTGTCTTGATTTAGAGTGGATTACCGCTTTTTCTTGATAAGACACAAGCATATTAGAAGTTGCGGATTATCCTCTTTTAAACTGATATTATTCCTAGTATTTTTTTTGTTCTCCCTTCTACTTATCTCGAGTGGTGTTAGATATTTTTTGAAGTGTTATCATGGCAGAGCTTGCCGAAATGAAGAGTGCAATGGTACAAATACAAGAGCAAATGAGAGAATTGATGCTTACAATGCATCAACTCACTGTACCTCCACAAAGAACAAGGTTACCAAATAATGAAGATATAGATATAATTGGAGCTACTTCAAAATCTATACCAAGCCATATAATTCCTCTTCCATTAGAACATTGTCCAAGCATCAGAGAATCAAAAATTGGTCTACCTAAGAAGTTTAATGGCACAAGATCCAAGTTTCAAGGATTCATCAACCAAGTCCAACTAGAGATTGAATTGCAACTGCAAAGTTTTCCAACTCTAGGATCGCAAGTCAGATTTATTGCTACACTACTTTTGGATTCTGTCTTATCTTGATTTTCATCTTTTCTAGAATGACGTTGTCGGGGTAGAGAGAATCTGCCTCAAGAAAGCGCTGGGCTTCTGGCTGCCACTAATTACTCAAGCAAGATTCAAGTATAATAAAAACCCCCAATTTTATATAAAAGAGATCTCCATAGGGCTATTACACCCAATACACAAGCCTAATTTCCTCAAACCACTCAAAACATAACAAAATACTCTAAATCCTCATTCTCCCGTAGGAAGGGAATTTTTCCCGAACTTCAATAACCCATAACTTTTAATCCAACCGTCCAAAACTACTCCAAATTTACATGAAGTACTGATATATTCTTCACAACTACCACCACAAATTTCAACCGTTGATTCATTATCGATCTTTAGATATCGCCAAAACCCTAGCAGTAGCTTTAAACCCTTGTTCACAAACACCCGTGTACTAAATTCTTCATATCTCACAATCTAAAAGTCCAAATGATATGAAACTTTGATGTATAGCTTCTTAGCACAATAATACACCTTCTTGGAAATGTTTAGACAAAAATTCGTCCAAAAACTTAAGATATGGCAAACCCCATCACCATCAACAAAACGGTCTACTTACTGCCTTGGAATTGGATGCGCTGTCTTCAACTCTTCATATCTCCTTCGTTTAAACTCAAAACTTAAGAATTCCTTCGTAACAGACGTAGATCTTGAAATCACCTTTCCAACCGCACCGTCCGATCTCCAAAAGCCTCCGTATAACTCCGTGAAATCCCAAAAGAGTGACAGTATGTATGAAATCCACTCTTTAACTTTGAACAAGTATAACTTCTTCACCCTAACTCCAAATCGCCTAAAATTTCCTCTCAAACTATACCCAAAACCCTAAACTTTACAACCCTACCTCTGAAATTGCAAATCCCCTTTTGAAGTTGCCGAAAACCCCCTGTTAAGGTCGCAGGCAGCCTCCTCAAAGCCCATTGGGCATGGTATTCGACCAATAGGGATGAAGTTCCCTATTCCTTGCCTTCATCCGACCATGGCTTGATTTCATCCCTCCCAATTAGCCTCTTACTAGCTTGAATTTTCATCCTTAAGTCCCAACCTTCTCTCAAGGCTTCATACTAAACATTTAGATCTTATAATTTTAAAATACCATAACTAAAATAAGTAAAATAAAATAAAATAAAGTTTCTTCTATCAACCATTTTTAATTTAACTTACTAACCATTCTAACACATATCTAAATCTATAAACATATTAGGCATTTTGAGTGGATTTTACATACTATAAGCAATTACAGTACGACAACGTTGTCGTGTAGTAATACAACCACTAGGTGAAAGAGGAAAGGAGTGATTATATTATAGAAGAGCTCAAATGAAAATATTAGAGAAAATTATCTTAGAAAAATAGATAATAGACAAGGAGGTAGTAAAAATTAAAAGATGCTAATGCTACCTTTTATAAAAAAGAATTCTACTTACTTTGTATAGCCATAAATATAGCAAAACAAAGTAGATTAGAAAGATAATTGGTATAGGCATGTTTAGTAAGGAGTTAAGAGTAGGTTTTAGAGAAATTTATCTCAAAAATACAAGAGTTGATACCCGGAGAGGGCCGGTTAAGAACTGGGTTGAAACCAGACCCCAAGGCACAAAACCGCATGCCTATGGCGGATCCAAGAATGTTTTGCAGATCGGAGATTGGGGTTAGAGAAGAGACTTGAAGGATTTTGTATAGCAGTTAATTTTGAGTGATTTGGATAGAAAACGACTTTGTAATAATTTTGCAAAGTCAGGGTTTATTTCGGCTACTTGAGATTTTGTGAAATAAAATAGGGTTGATGTTTTAGGCAGTTCCAGAAGCTTTGCAATAGATATACAGTTGAAAATTTGTGGGTTTTTGGATATTATTGTTGTTAATGTATTCTATGAGTTTGAATTAAATCTAACAGTTTAGTTGTACGTAATTGAGGTTTAAGTGGGTCAAGGTCTTGGAATTTAAGTTTTAAGGGTCAGTTAAGGTTTTTAAGATCTTGAGCAATCTGCCAGTTGGATTGGAGTAATTTTTGTTTGTATGGATAATAGACTTATTTTTCTATATACATGAGTGATTTCAAATTGATTGAATGGTGAAGAAGAGAGAAATCAGCACTAGAAGATCAGCATCAAGGTTGGAGAAGGAGGCCGACCAACACCCACGAAGGTTTTGGGATTTTTCTTCCATTTGGTAAGTTCGATTTCCTTCAAATTTGTTGTGCTTGTTTTTGACTAAGAGGTTGAAAGGTATACAAAGTTTTAAATAAGATCAACGGTCTAATCAATAGATATTGAGGTTCTAATTTTCCCTAGGGTTGATTTGAATTGGTTAGAGTTTGGTTTAAGATTTGTTTAGGATTCGGTTTAGGGTTTAGGGTTTATTTAGGGTTTGGTTTAGGGTTTAGGATTTGTTTAGGATTTAGGATTTGACTTAGGATTTGACTTAGATTTTGACTAGGGTTTGACCAATGTTTGACTTAGGGTTTGATTTAGGATTTGATTTAGAGTTTGATCAGGGTTTGACTTAGGATTTGATTTAGAGTTTGACTTAGGGTTTGATTTAGGATTTGATTTAGGATTTGACTAGGATTTGACCAAGGTTTGACTTAGGGTTTGATTTAGGATTTGATTTAGGATTTGACCAGGGTTTGACTTAGGATTTGATTTAGGATTTGATTTAGGATTTGACTAGGATTTGACCAGGGTTTGACTTAGGGTTTGACTTAGGATTTGACTTAGGTTTTGATTTAGGTTTAATAGAAGTTGTTAAGATTTAATAGAAGTTGTTTAGGATTCTATTAGAATTGTTAGGATCTTGTTGTTGTGTATTTCCTTTTTGTCTTCCACAGCCAGGTGCCCGGAGCATACTCGAGCAGAATAGCACGTATTACGACAACGTGATCCAATATTAGATAATTTAGAAGCTCTCTTAGCAGAATTTTGATCTATGTATGGAAAACATGATACAACTCGTGTTGCAATTAATAAGCTTCATATCCTATGACAAGGCAATCAATCAGTGACATTATATGCTTCATAATTTTGACAACTAGCAATCGATATCAAGTGGAACAATGTTGCACTCATCAGTCAGTTTCTCTATGAATTACAATATGAAGTGAAGAAATTAATGCTGAATTTACCCGATCCTCAAACAATGAGTCAAGCAATAGACTTCAAGCCAAATGAAGTGTAATAATTGGCTTTTTGAATTTTGATCTGAAAGTTGTACAAGAAAACCTCAAAATTATTATAATTCAATGGCAACACCAATGTCTTCTCAATATGTACCTTCAAAAGTCAAGGACATGCAAATTGATGCTATACGTTTCAAGCCGCTTACTGAACAAGAAAAGACTTGACGTCGTCAAGAAGGATTATGCTTGTATTGTGGAGAACCTAAATACACTGTTCAAAATTATACAAAGAAATGATGCAATCACAAGATGAGGAGTACGACTGTCAAAGAAGACAATATGTCAGAAAACGAGTTTGTCCAGCCACAATAAGGACCATGCGGCTGGGATCTTGTACAATTTCTAATGAAGGTCCTATCCTCTCCTCACAACCATCTCCTTGTTTTATAATAGATGTGTATTTAGGACCTAATAATTCCAAAGCCTCTGCTTTAATAGATTCGGGAGCCTCGGCTTACTTTTTGGATGACGAATTTGCTACCAGCCATAGAATACAAATAGTACAAAAATTTAAACCCGTACACATAGAAGTCATAGATGATTGTCCTTTATTTTCTTGAGATATTACTCATGAAACACTTCCTCTGGATGTAGTAGTAAATGGCCATAATAGTTGCATAATTTTTAACATAATTACATCTCCCTCTATTCCAGTTATTCTAGGTCTATCATGGTTAGAAAAATACAATCCTCGAACAGATTAGATTTTTTGTACTCTAAAATTTTCTAAAAGTATAATTAACAATATAGTTAACCAAGTAAGAAATTATAAGTCTAGTAGAATTAAACCTATGTTTGTAGGTGCAAGAGCTGTCTTGCATGTTGCAAAAGAAAGATCACCTTTTGTCATTTATGCTACACCTATTTCCAACAATAGAAAGACTTTAAATAGCATTCCAAGTCAATATCAAGATTATCAAGATATTTTTGACAAAAAGAATGCAAATATTTTTTCGGAGCATCGTCCATATGATTCTTCAATCAACTTTAAAGAAGGAACTCAGCCACCATTTGGACCAATCTACAGTTTATCATAAGATGAATTGGCTGAATTCAAGGTGTATATTGATGAGAATTTGGCCAAGAATTTCATACGCCATTCTAAATGTCCAACAGGAGCTCTAATTCTATTTGTGAAGAAAAAAGATGGATCACTACGCATGTGTATTGACTATCGAGGACTCAAAAAGATCACAATCAAGAACAAATATCCATTACCTCTGATATTAGGACTCTTTGATCATTTGAATTAAGCTAGGATCTATACAAAAATAGATCTAAGAGGAGCATACAATCTAGTATGCATCAAAGAAGGAGATGAATGGAAAAATGCATTTTGAACCAGGTATGGATATTTTGAATATAATGTCATACCTTTTAGACTTACAAATGCACAAGGTGCTTTTCAACATCTCATGAATGATATTTTTC
Organism: Physcomitrellopsis africana; assembly: GCA_036785485.1. Lineage (NCBI taxonomy): Eukaryota > Viridiplantae > Streptophyta > Bryopsida > Funariales > Funariaceae > Physcomitrellopsis > Physcomitrellopsis africana. The sequence continues at coordinate 5,941 of JAWRVF010002170.1, forward strand.
ATGAGTTTTTAGATAATTTTATCATCTGCTACCTAGACGACATTTTGATCTATTCTAAGAACGTAGAAGAACATGAAATACATGTTTGTCAAGTATTACAAAAACTTAGAAATACGGGATTGTACGCTATCGTGAAGTAAATACATCTATATATAGAAACCTAACTTAACTATTTTTTCTTCAAAATTTTATTAACTTCTTTCTTTCTTCTTACCAATCTAAATTTTTATATAATTTAGGAAAAATTTCTCACTTTCTTTCTTTTTCTTTAGTTAAATTTTTACCTTATCTTTAATCTTAATTTTTACTTTGATCTAGCCTTGAAACTTTCTTTTATTTTTTTTATCTTTTTTCCAATCTTAGATTTTAGTAGATTCAGGGTTATATTTGTAGATATAAGGAGTTTTGACTTTGAGGTTGAATTTAGGATTTTACTAAGGATAAATAGTAGATTTGGATGTCAATAGTCGGCTACCATTAATAGTGCTAACTTGGAGGATTAGATTTGGGGTTTTTTATAACTTTAAACTATTAATTGTTGACTTGGACTTTGAAGACCTTGGCTACGACTTCTTTGACGAGCTCGGAGGAGAAGAAGACGGGGTTTTTTGGCAAATCCAAAGAAGTATTCAGAGAGAGCTTCTTCTTGGCATGAGTTTAGGTGGTAGAAACGCAGGATTCGGAGCTTAGATGAGTGAGATATGCTTGTTTGAACTTAGACTACTAATATGACACCTACTGTCACTTTTTAGGGTATATTAGAAATTTTAAGATACTAGCAAGAAATCAAAAAGTTGGGTTAGAAACTAGACTTCAAGCTACACATTTTACATCCAAGAATTGATAGAAATGAGTTTAGAATGAGTGAGATATGGCTAGTTAAACCCAGCAAACTAAACTAGGGTTTTGAAGAAGTTAGATAAATAGAAGGATTTGCTTTAAGCTAGAACTTGAGTTTCAAGAAGAATTTGAAGCTCATTTTTTGTGTACATATTACTTATACTATAAAGAGTCTATGTCTAAAATCTCATATCAATTGAGACTTTGATTAGGGAGTAATGGCAAATTTGTTCTCAGGTGTCTAGGGTTTTGACTTTTAAAAGTATCTGCCAAGGATTTGGTGATATCTAATGATCAGCAATGAATTCACAGCTCAAAATTTATGTGATGAGGATCAAAGGTATGAGTTATGTTTTCCCAAATTTTGAGCTTATTTGAACAGCTGGATCTTAAATTATGAATTTTCAAGTTTCGGATTGAGATTTGACTTCTAAAAGTATCTGCCAAGGATTTGGTGATATCTAATGATCAGCAATGAATTCACAGCTCAAAATTTATGTGATGAGGATCAAAGGTATGAGTTATGTTTTCCCAAATTTTGAGCTTATTTGAAAAGCTGGATCTTAAATTATGAATTTTCAAGTTTCAGATTGAGATTTGACTTCTAAAAGTATCTGCCAAGGATTTGGTGATATCTAATGATCAACAATGATTTCACAGCTCAAAAATTATGTGACAATAGTCAAAGGTATGAGATATGTTTTTCCAAATTTTGAGCTTATTTGAACAGCTGGATCTTAAATTATGAATTTTCAAGTTTCGGATTGAGATTTGACTTCTAAAAGTATCTGCCAAGGATTTGGTGATATCTAATGATCAACAATGAATTCACAGCTCAAAATTTATGTGACAAAGATCAAAGGTATAAGATATGTTTTTCCAAATTTTGAGCTTATTTGAATGGTTGGATCTTAAATTATGAATTTTCAAGTTTTTGGTTTTGTTTTATTTATATAATTACTTGCTAATATTTTGATGATATCTAGTGATCGGTAATGAATTCATGGTTGAGAATTTTTGTAAAGATGACTAAAGAAGTGAACTCTATGCTTCCAAAATTTGAACTTATATAAACGACTGGATTTAGATTTATAAATTTCCAAGCTTCTAGTTTGTTGATTTATTATACGCATGGTTTTGTGACTATAAAAGAAAAATTTAAAAAATTTTGTGCATATTGGATCCAACTTGATTGTAAAGAGGGACCTTGCGTCTACCTGAAGCGGACTTTCGCCACGACAACGCCAAGATGAAAAAGTGTGTATTTCACACTACTCAAGTTGTTTTCTTAGGATATATCATTTCAAATGATGGTCTCATGATGAATTCTAAGAAAGTCCAGACAATCATGAATTAGAAGATTTCAAAGACGGTAAGAGTTGCTCAATGTTTTTTGGGATTTGCCAATTATTATCAGATCTTCATCAAAGATTTCTCTTGAGTTGCGCCTCCACTTACACATTTGACCTGTAAAAACAAACTCCAATGGAATCAAGAAGCGGAAGCTGCATTTGAAGCTTTGAGGACATCGTTTGTTTCTGCACCAATCTTGTATCGTGTAGATTTTTCCAAGGCATTTTTTATGGAAACAGACACATCAGACTTTGCCTTGGGTGCGATTTTGTCACAAATGGGAACAAATGACAAACTTCATCCAATAGCTTTTCATTCAAGAAAATTCTCAGCAGCTGAGGTCAATTATGAGATCCACAACAAGGAACTTCTTACAATCGTGGATTCTTTTCAAGAATGGCGTCATTATTTAGAAGGCGTTGTCGTAATACGTGAAGTCTTGCTTGAGAATGCTCCGGGCACCTGGCTGTGGAAGATAAAAAGAAAATACGCCACAACAAAATCCTAACAATTCTAATAGAATCTTAATTAACTTCTATTAAATCTTAACAATATTTTTCAGCTTGATTCAATCTTAAAGAAATTATAAAAGAAGAATAAATGAGTCATTCAATAATCATATTAGAAAATAATATATAAAATACTAAATTTAGAAAATACTAAAAATAGAATCTTAAAATCCTAAATCATATCTTATTCAAACCCTAGTCAATCCCTAAGTCAAACCTTGGTCAAACCTTAGTCAAACCCTAAGTCAAACCCTAGTCAAACCCTCAAACCCTAAGTCAAATCCTAGTCAAACCCTAATCAAACCCTAAGTCAAACCCTAATCAAATCCTAACCCTAATCAAACCCTAACTCAAATCTTGGTCAAATCTTAGTCAAACCCTAATCAAACCCTAAGTCAAACCCTAGTCAAACCCTAATCAAACCCTAGTCAAACCCTAATCAAACCCTAAGTCAAACCCTAATGAAATCCTAACCCTAATGAAACCCTAAGTCAAACCCTAGTCAAACCCTAATCAAACCCTAAGTCAAACCCTAAGCAATTTCTAAGGCAGTTTTAGAACCACAATAACTACCAAACAAACCGTTGATCTTGATTGAAATATTTCATACACCTTAACAATTAAGTTAAAAACACACACACCAAGTTTGAAGAAGATCCAACTTACCAAGAAGAAGAAAAACTTACAAATTTGCTCGGGTATCAGCCGGCCTCCTTCTCCAATCTTCACGCCAATATTCCAGTGCCTAAACCTCCTATTTGCACCGTTCAACTTTAAAACCCAATTCCAGAGACCCCAACTCACATAAATTTCAATAACCTTTGATCAAACCGTTAGATCAATCTCAAATTCACAGCACACATTGACAACAACAATACCCAAAAACCCACAAATTTCCAGCCGTAGATCTGCTGCAAAGCTTCTGGAATTGCCTAAACCATCAACCCTAATTTATTTCACAAAATCTCAAGTAGCCAAAATAAACCCTGACTTTGCAAAGCTATTACAAAGTCGTTTTCTCTCCAAATCACTCAAAATCAACTCCTATATAAAACCCTTCAAGTTCACTCCCTAACCCCAATCTCCGATCTGCAAAAAGACCCTCCATTCGCCGTCGGCACGCGGTTTTGTGCCCTGGGGTCTGGTTTCGACCCAGGTTCTTAACCGGCCCTCTCCGGATATCAACTCTTGTAGTTTTGAGGTAAATTTCTCTAAAACCTACTCTTAACTTCTTATTAAACATACCTATACCAATTATTTTTCTAATCTACTTTGTTTTACCATTTTTATGGCTTTACAAAGTAAGTAGAAATCCCTTTTATAAAAGGCAGCATTAGCACTTTTTAATTTTTACTACCTCCTTGTCTATTATCTATTTTTCTAAGATAATTTTCTCAAATATTTTCATTTGAGCTCTTCTATAATATAATCATTCCTCCCCTCTTTCACCTAGTAGTCGTATTACTACACGACATCCACCCCCCCTGAACCTGTGCATCCTCTGGTATGCACCAATAATTCTTCAATATGTTGAATGCTCTTCATCTTGTTCATATTCTTGGTCTTCAATTTGATCTTCTTCTTCTTTTTTTTTTTTTTTTTTTTTTTTTTCAATACCCCTCAATAGATTTTGTTCTTCATCAAAATGTATATATATTCTCTTTTGTTTGAATAACTTGACTCGCTTGCCTGCTATAGGTGTCTTCAATTGTGTCCCATCAAGTTCCCGTAATACATATGTTCCATTGTCATAGACTTCTATCACAACATATGGTCCAAACCATCGCTTAGAAAATTTTCGTAATGTACTATGTTGGTTATCCAAACTATTATCATATACTAATACCCAATCACCTTCTTCTATCTTCTTAGGTCGTAGTCGATGCGTTTTATCAAACCTTTCTTTATTCCTTTCCCTTGCTTCTTTCAACCTTCCTATTGCCACTTCAATGTCTTCAGGTCTTCTTTCCAATTGTTGAATACGTAATGCTAAAAGATCCTCCCTGTTAAGATCATCCTTCCAAGGTAATATTCTCCATGTAGGTATTGTTTCTTCTATTGGCATAATTGGCTTTTGTCCATACATTAATTCCGAAGGCATATAACCGGTCACTGTGCTATGAGTTGTACGATCTGCCCATAATGCAAATGGTAGTAGTTTTGGCCATTGATGTACTTTGCCATTGCATGCTTTTACTAATGCCTTAACAATAGGTGAATGCCCACGCTCACTCTTCCCATTACCTTCTGGATTATATGCTGTTGTCAAAGAAAGTTTGATTCCCATTCTACTAAAGAGTTCTTTTGCTTCTTTTGCATCCAATTCACCTCTATCTGCCGTGATTTTTCCAATACAACCATAGCGACAAATAATGTCTTCTAAAAGAAATCGACATACACTTTCAGTACTCTTTGTTCTTAATGCTCGTCCTTCAACCATATTTGATAAATCTTCACGTGCAAGTACCAAATATTTCATTTGTCCAAGTCCCATAGGCATTGCCACTAAATCCACTACCCACTTATAATGTAGTGCTAGAGGATAAGTTGGATGTAATTCATCTCGATGTCGAATATTAGAATAGAATTGACAAATTTCACATGATCCTATAAAATCAACCACATCTTTATATATGCCTTTCCACCAATATTTCTCCTTCAATTTAGTAAAAGTTGCCCATATTCCTCTATGCCCTGCCCACAAACTCTCGTGAAACTCCTTGATAATCTTTTGTTGAGCTTCTAAATCACATATCACTCGTTGTGGTATTTCTCCTCTTCTCTTTGGATGCTTCCATAAATATCCATCATATAAAAAATATCCATAGGCTTTCTTACGAATTTTCTTAAATTTTTGATCTGTCCAATCTTCTTGTCGCTTTAAAGTACTTAGGTACTTTCCAATATCTTTCCATTCACCTTCATATGAGTCTTTTAAAAATAATTCCAATGGTACAGTCAAACATGCACCTTCTTCTTTTGATAATGCATTTGTATAAAAATTTGCACCCACATCATCTTCCATATCAATCATGTCTTCTTCATCATAATACCTTGCCCTGGATAACATATCTGCAACTGAATTATCTCTTCCTGCAATGTGTTTAAATTCTGGATTCAAAGATTTGATATATGCTATCCACCTCAGCATAGCAATATCAGGAGTTGAACAACTTGTAATCATGCCTAGTAAAGGCAAACAATCTGTTTCTACAACTACCGATGCACCAATCAAATACTCCTTTTCATTTTTCATAGCAGTTACTACACCCCATAATTCTCTTTTAATTTGTGCATATGCTCTTTGTCTAATATTCAAAACCTTTGCTCCAAACCGTACTACATATCTATTCCCTTGTTCATCGTCTTGTCCAATTGCCCAACCTATTCCAATTGGACTCGCATCAACTGTTAATATTACTGGTCTTCCACATTCATAATTCACTTTTTTCAAAGTTGGAGGTGAAGAAAGAAGTTCTTCAATTTTTCCATAGCTTTTCTTTGCTCATCTTTCCATTGAAACCTTTTATTTTTCCTTAACAATTCATATAATGGATCTGCCACATGTGCAAAATGAGGTATCCATATATGATAGAAAATGCACGCTCCTAAAAATCTTCTCACTTCTGTAGTATTTTCACATTCTTTCATCTTTTTAATAATATCAATTTTTTCAATACTTGGCTTACGTCCATATGATCCACACATGTGTCCAACAACTAGTATTTCATTTATCCCAAACATACACTTTGTACCTGATAAGATCAAGTGTATCTCTTCTAACCGTGATAAAATCTTTTCACAATCACTAATGTGATCTACAACAAATCTTCTACAACCTTTCTGATCCAATGTCTCATCTTTTTTTTCTTCTGCACATCCTTTAATTGGAACATCATCTAAGAATGGCATAGTCTTTTCTGGTATAAATTCCCTCAATACTTTGTTCATTCCATTCATCATATGAGCTACTGAATTAGTAGCCCCTTGAGGCAATGTACACATTCTTACCAAACCCAATGGAATCTTCATAGTAGTTAAATCTCTACTTTGTAATGCCAATTGAAATTGATCATATCCTGAGTAAAGATCACCTATCGAATAGATTGCTCTTCCTGCAAATGCCTCTGCAAATTCATCCACAATTGGACTTGAACTCATATTTCTAATGGTTACTTTATTTACAGGTTGCATATCTTGTATAAATCTCATTGTTCCATTTTTCTTTGGTACCGTAAACCATCGATTTGAGTAAGGTGCTATAGATGGTTCTAAAATCCCTATTTCAATCTTTTCATTGAGTAAGTTAATCAACTTAGATAAATGTGCTCTTGGTACTGGAATTGGTCGTAAATTCCTTGGTTCATGAGGAATAGTAAAAATAACCATAGGTGCTACAATATTTGGATCAACACATCCAATTTCATGTGGTTCAAATGCAAAAGCCTTTCCATGTCGTGAAAGCATATTTCTAAAGCATTTTTCTTCACATTTTGTTAAAAATCCTTCACATCCAACCCTTAATCCATCTAGTGTAGCATCCATAAATTTATGTCCTATCTTCTTAGGATCTCTCAAATTTGGTTGTGTAGATGCTCTTCTCACCTTTTCTTCACAATCTGATGGTAGTGGCAAAGCCACTGGTTTAACCTTTTTTGCCATTGATTTATACTTAGTTTCAACACATACCTCTTGGCAATTTAAATTTTTCATAAAGTTTTGAATTTCAACATAAAATTCTTTAGAACATACATTAATAATTTTATTACTTTCTTGTAATCCATATTGTAATAAATAATTTAATTCTCCCATAGTATCCCCAAATCCAACTTCTTCAAATGATCCTGATATAAATTCATCCTCAACCAATTCTCCATTTTCTTTCAAAGTTTTTTCCAATTTTTTAACATAATGTTTATCTATTCTTTTCATCCCTTCAATAGTTTTAAAAGATAATACACCATCTTGGTTCAATCCAACAAGTCTAGTAGGTAATGCCATCTTTGTTAAATTCAGCGGGAACATGTCTTCCTTTAATCCATTGCAATCCCGCTTTACAATGGTGTGCGGTAAAAACCCTCAAGCTCTTCAAAGTTCTCATTTGATAATGGCTTTTCTCTCAACTTATCGCGATTTCTTTCATGATCAGCACAAACGGTTAAAAATTGAACTACTTTCATTCCATCTTGGCTTCTTATTCTTGCATAGGCTGAACCATCATCCATAACCTTTGTTTCCATTCTTGTGGTAGTAATAAATGGTTGTCCCAATATAATTGGATATGTAGACATATCTTGTCCAAAAAAATGTTCTTCATGAATGACATCTCCTATCATCACCTTTATGTTTGGACAAGCTCCATACAATTCTCCCTTTGAATTATTTGCTGATCTTATCATCCATCCATGTTTAGTATCAATTGGCCATTTTTCCTTTCTATATAACTCCTTCGATATCAAGTTGATCTCAGAACCATGATCAATTAGTGCTACAATCGGCTCTTCTAATTCTCCTAATTTTACTAAAGTTTCTGTTGTAGCTCTTGCCCAAAGACTTCGAGAATAATGACTAGAAGCTTGAGTACTATCTTCTTTATCTGTGAACTTGACTCGTGAAACATCTCCAATCAATTGCATTTCAATTTCTTCCTCTTCATCGCTTCCCATTGCTTTTGTACCTTGTATATTTGATGTTATAGTATCACCAATAGACTGTCTTTTTCTTTTTATTGTATCAATAATAACTTCATGAAATTTTCTTTTTGCAATTCCTAAAATCTCACCAATTGTAAACTCAACCTTTCCATTTAAAATCCGCTCCTCCAAAACCCTTTTCAAATCGGTAGCAGCTTCAATATCTGATTGTAATTTATAAGTAGGGGCCTTTCCCTTCTCCTTTACAAAATCTCTTTCCTTTGTAGGAACATTCTCTATTGTCTCATCACGTATAGGATTTTTGTGTTGTCGTGCTTTTTCTCCTCTTGTAATCATTTTTGATGGCCCTTCATTATTTTCATCTCTTCTTCTTTTTTCTTCTATTAATGCATCATGTTGATTCCTTGCAATATGAGCATGTACCGATAATCCATCTACAGGATCATTCCATCCAGTAATTTGTCGAATGTCATTTCCAACACGTTTTAAATCATTTTTGGTAAATTTCCTCTTTCAGCATAACTCATTGCACTTGTCCACAAAGAACTAGATTCTCCTGGAAGTTCAAGATTTATACTTAAGCACTTGCCTCGATTTGCTTCTACACAATATGTTGATGCTTCATTGCTTGAGATTTTGAATGATTCTCTTGCAAGTGCCTTCATTCCTCCTTTACCAAAGTTTGTCTCCGATTTTTCTCCACTTTCCTTTAAATGTATCATACCATCTTTGAAAAATACTACTCCTTTGCGTAGTGCCTCTGTAAAATCTTCACACTCCCTTCTTGAATGATCCACGCTATCACACCACATGCACCTATGTATTATACCATCCATTTGTCGAAATTTTTGTCTTGTTGATACCTTTGATGATTGGCCCTTTTCTTCAAGTTTTGCAAATTTTATTTGTAAATCTCTCATCCCTCGTATGATTTCATCAATGTCTATTTCTTCTTTCTTTGATGTTGCCATTGAAGGTTGAAGCATAGGTATAGGATGGTTTGTAGGTAATTTTACCTTAGAAGCTTGCAATGGTCTTTGAATACCCACCCTATCTTTTCTCCTTTCTCTTTTTGCAAGTACTCCGATTGCCTCTTCCACTTCCTTCCAATTTGATGTCAGTCCTTCTTCTTCTTCTTTATCTTCAAGTAATATTTTCAACTTCTCTTGTAGCTCTCTATCAGCCGCTTGTAGAAAAAGCTCTACTTTGCTTGGATCTAGTAATACCTTCTCTTTCTTTGATAGATGGGAATATTGCCTTTCAAACTCCCTTAATAATTCTGTCGCTTGAAGATCCTTCTTAGGCCTTTCAATCCATTCAAAAAATATCCTTTTTGTAACCCGATCACTGTCTTCAAAAAAATATTCATCCTTTAATGCTTGAGAAAACCTTTCCCATGAATCTCCAGATTGTCCTATAATGGACTTAACATGACTTCTTATCTCCGGTATAGTAGCCAGTTCAAATAATTGAACCATCTCCTTCTCAGAAACACGCTTCAATTCCATTTCTTTAACATAACATCTTAAATATTTTGTAATATTCTTCCCTTCAAATTGGTCAATCTTGTCCACAACTGCCTGTAATGCCTTATTTGCCATTCCTTCCTTGCGATCTTCACCTGTTGTTGTTGCATGAATAGAGCAAATGCTTCAAACATGCTTGCAGAGTTAGGATCAAAATACATACCTTGCCCTCCTTTGCTACCTCGACTTGCAACTCCACTAGAAGCTCCAATTGATGCACCATCCATAATTCCTCCTTCAACTCTCTTGCCTTCTTTCTCCATAAGTCAAATAAATCCAAAATTTTCCAAAAATCTTCCACCTCAAGCTTTTCACGTCGGGTTCATCAAATTATTAAACGTGTCATTGAAGTCTTGGCAAGAATGCTCCGAACTTTTGGTACATGGAAAATATAAAAAAGAAAATACGCTACAACAAAATCCTAACAATTCTAATAGAATCTTAATTAACTTCTATTAAACCTTAACAATATTTTTCAGCTTGATTCAATCTTAAAGAAATTATAAAAGAAGAATAAATGAGTCATTCTATAATCATAATAGAAAATAATATATAAAATACTAAATTTAGAAAATACTAAAAATAGAATCTTAAAACCCTAAATCATATTTTATTCAAA